>CM076249.1:16299685-16397185 GCA_038380765.1 Odontothrips loti
GTCGTTTTCCTTTAATTCTTCTCCGAATCTGGCTGCGGGCGTGGCCCACGGGGCGTGCGGGGCCCCACGGGGGGATGGGATGCTCCCGTGGGGGGGGGGGGGGGGGGGGGGGGGGAGGGTGTTCGGCGGACAGGCTAAGCACGTCGGCGATCACTCATGTGTGAGTAGCGCCACTTGCCCCTTTTTCGCCATCCTCTTTATTGTTTTCCTTGATGTGTAATCTCTCGGTGACTCGCTTTTTCGATATTTTGTCTCATTTATTCTGTTTATGGTTCTTTGAAATTCAAAGATGAATGTTTGGAAGAAGAAAAAAATGCGCAGATTGCTATTCTTTTTTTTTTAATGAAAACAATATCTAGCTATTTACAGTAGCAAAACATCAGTTCGTCGACAAAGATAGTTTATTAATAATTTACTTAGAGGGGACAGGACGTAGATCACAACACTATCTTGGCGCCGGCAGCGCACAAGTTTACTTTTCCTAGGAGGGAAAAATTGTCGTTAGAGCTTCCAACAGGGCAATAGATCTTTTGAAATTAGATGATTCTAGATGATTAAAATTACCAGCAATATCCTAGCGTGCTTTAGCCTAGTCTGTGAATTACTACTGCTAAAGAACGGAGAATCGAAGCGAACTACCACCTTGGAGTGTAGTTGGTAACAAATGTTTCGTTGTTTGCGGCTTTCTATGAAAGCGTGGTAAAACAATGCCGTTGGAAATGTTTGTGTTACTATCTCAAAGATTTTTAAAATGACTATTAAATGTTTGAAATAAATTAATATCACTTGGTTGCGTTCTCATCGGTGGTGACATCAGACCTATCCTTCACAGTACATCCTGTCATTACTGTCATTTACTGCTCTTATTTTTATCTTATCTTTGCTATTGGAAGCTCTTTACATTGACAAAATAAGTATTTACATTTTCTCTACAGTTATCAACACCAACCTAAAAACCTCTGACAGAATAATCTCATTTTTACAAACATTATACAATATTTACACATCTTTTACATACATAACGAATATTTCTTACGTTCTTTTCATGGTTTTACACTTTCGTTGGAAGAATTTTTTTGGCACACATTATCTAGATGCCGGAGGTACCTTCGCACCATTAAAAATCATTTGGAACTTAGCGATGTGTATTGTCGCGTTCTAAATTACGTTATTCCAATGATTTCCTCTAAGTTAAATAGAAAAATTAAAATCTGATTTACACAACGTTTACTTTTATTTGATGGGGCATTCCCCGAGTAAATTATCGCTATAACTCTTCCGCTGTAGGTACTTTATTGCGGCTGGTCGACGGCTCGACCAAATCGAGTTAACTTAATCGGCTCCTCAAATGTCGAGGCACTTGATAAAACAACATCAAGGCAAACACACCATGCGATATAATATTTTGTTTCGGAGTGAGATTCTCTGGGTGCTCTGCACTTTGATACAACCTTTTCAACGCGAAATGCAGCACTTGTTCCTAAATCCAGTCATGCAAGTCTCGTGTGTCAGAAAGGTAATTTAATTGACAACGGAGGGCATTGACGAAGGAGGGAGAGTCCATTCATTCGCGGTCGAACTGCTCCTCCTCTGAGCCAACTTTATTGATAAATACCCGCGTTCTCTGGGTAGCTGATTTCGGCTTTTTCTTTACTGCTTTCTCAACCGTGGCACTGACCCTTCGATCCTGCTGTAAACTTTACCTCCTGACGCTTTTCTCTTTTTTCATGTTCTCGAAAGTTTCCGCCCGCGCGGTGCCTTTTCACTAATGAATGATAGCAGGTTAATGAGCTCGGCGCTCTGTATCGATTTATCTCTCATCCCTCCTCTCCTCTCTCCCGGCCCCACCCTCTTTAGACCTCTCGACCAGACCCTCCCGCTCACGCCCACCGCCCCAACGGAAAATTTTCACTTTATACCAAACAAGTTCATGGCGAGCAACACGGGAAAACGCAGCTCCTTTTAATTTGTACGATTGATTGAGCCTCCCGAATCCGCGACCTCACAGGAGCCCGTCTGATGGCTCCTCAGCGCCTGTGTGTAAGATAGCTATCGAGGCTCACGCAGAAAATAGATTCATTGTACCCAAAAATATTTTAGTGAAGTTCGTGATAAGCAGTATATTTGGTTTGCGAGGTCTTGCTGGGGTAACGACGTGTTAGATGCGCCAGCAAAAAGTTCGCTGTAGGAGCAAAACAACGTTTTGTTGCGTTTCGCACTCGCAACGATCTTTTTTCTGACGTAGCTAACACATAGTTTCTCCAACGAAATGTTAACACACAGTTTTTCCAACGAAATGTTAGTTTACAGAACCAATTGTAAGAGATTCGTTGTGACAAGGAACTTTTTTTTTTTCCTGCGTGCTGCTCCCGCACCGCTGCCAGTGTAAAAAGGGGCGGTCTGAGTCAGCGCGGGGGCTTAAATATTGAGCGCGGCGAGGAACTAGTTTGCGACATGGCGGCGCATCGCCTTGTGTAAATAGACTGTTGAGGTGCTTCTCGTGCACTTATCAAGCGCGTAATCCCATTGCCGCGGGGCCATCTCGCAGCCAGAGGAGGGGGCTGCTGCGACAACCAGCGCCGTGTGTGCGGACGTATTGCTATGAATAAGAGAATACACGTGGGGAAGTACACGTCCCCTTTTTCTTCCCCCCCCCCCTTATTTCTCTTCTCTGAGGTTGTTCTCTCTTACCGCTGCACTTTGTCTCCTACATTCTTAACTTTCTTCTCTACCTCTCCCTCTCTCGCTCGCTCTCCCTTGCTCTCTCGTTCTCATTCACTCTCTCTCCAAGCAGCGGTTAGAGCGACTTAGTCCGCAACGTGAAGTGGGTTTGAGGGCCCCCAAAACCTGGAAAATCGTGGCGCCGTCGTCGGGACTTAACCCCTGCTCCCCGCCCCTCCTACCCCGCCCCTCCTACCCCGCCCCGCCTTTGCTCCGCTACCTGCGCGCATCGCCACAAGGGGAATGGGGAATCAGCGTATTTCTCTCTCTCTCTCTTTCTCTGGTGCGCGCGCTCACGCTGGACTGAGGAGGAGGAGGAGGGGGGGGGAGGAACGCAAATAAAAGCCATCAGAGATAACCTTGAACAAAGGGCACGTAAATAATAAAGGGTGTAGAACGTCTCGCCTGACTCGTCCGCCAATGACGGGCTGCGCCTGCCTGGCCTGGCCGGGCCCTTCAAAGGGACTGCGGTACAGTTGTGCTGCTGTATCGCCGATCCCATTCCGTCCCTCCCCCCTCCGCTGCATCCAACTCCTCGCCCCCCCCCCCCCCCCCCCCTCTGCGGGGGGCTCGAGTGGGGGTGGTCCGGAGCTATTCATCATGCGGCGGCATCCCCCCATCCCCATGGCCCGCCTTCGCGGAGCCCCCCTCCGGAGCCCCCGCCGCATGCCCCCTTCCGGGGCCCCTTCCGCTGCCCCCCCCCCCCCTCCCGAAGCCTTGCTTCCAGCGGTTTATCAATAATCCAGCAAATGGGCTTATCTCAGACTCGCACACTACACAACACTATACCTCGGATTGGCTTAGACGCGGAAGATGGCCTGTGTTTGGACCCGTCGGATGCTGCGTCATCGTAAATCTTTGTGCTCTCTCCCTCTCCTCTTCTCCCTCTCTTTACTTTTCCACGCTCCGCTTTATTTTACGTGTCTGACGCCCTCGGCCTATGATGGTAACTCGGCTGCAAAGGTAAACAGCTCCCCGTCGCCACTCCGGCAGATTGAGCCGTACGCTACTCGTCTCGTCAGGTGGCACTGAGAGGTCTTTGATACATGATCAAAGTTTCCTGCATCTCGATACTTCATATACTTCATCCATCTCGTTTGCCAAACGGCCCAAGTAATAATTCTAGCCTTCTTTCTTTCTGCTCGCTTCCCCCCACCCCCTCTCTGTCTCCTTCTCTTTTCTCTTTTCCTGTTTGCCTCGCTCGGCTCGCTGTGTCTGGCATTGCTGCCACAGCGTTCCATTTTCGGCGCTGATTTTTTATACTGAACTCGATTTCAAAGAGGTGACACAGTGTCGCTAGTTCTGCCATTGGCTCTCATGGCGTGTCGCTGCTCCGTCCCACATGACGTCAATCGCTGTCGGCACACATTTGCCCGGCCGCTTTACGACAGGCCGGTGAATTATTTGTCCAGTGCGATGGACGTGTCCAGCGCCGGGGAAAGAAGAAAGGGGTGGAAGGAAAAGGGGGGGGGGGGTTAGCGCAGAGGGTGGACTGCAGGATTGCGAGGGTTCAAGGTTGGTTTTTTTCAGGGGGGGGGGGGTCGCATGGTTTGTCCCTGTAAATCTCGCGGCGATGCGGAGCATTCGTCACACGGCCAGCAGCCCGGACTCGGACCCGGACCTGGGCGGACGGGGCGGGTGGATGGACGTATCAATCACCGCCTCGCCACGCGTCGTTACTTATCGTTTTCATTTTCTCCGGCCCGCTACTATATTGGCTGCACTGCTTCTGCGGCTCCCGGCTGCCGCCCCGGCCGCCGGCCCATAGCCCGGGCCTGCCAACTGTTACCAGCCGGCAGCCGTTGGCCTAGGTCAGGTCATGGGCGGGCGGGGCGGGGTGGACTTCTTAATCACCCGGTTCCGGAGAAAAATACGCCGAGCTCAGTGCTGGCAGCGGCGCCGCGGCCGGCGGCGGCTGAGTGGAGTTTCATGTTACGCCATCGAGGACTTTGTGTGCCAAAGAGTTTTGGCCCGCGATCGCGCGCGGCCTTCAAACTTTTATCCCTTGTGTTATGTGCGGCCGCCCCATATACGTATGCGCGCCCTTTATTCGAAGCGGGTATGGCGGGGCCGAAGCCAAGGCGAAGCTATACGGAGTGGAGTCGAGTGGGCTGGAGGGACGGCCGTGAGCGGACACCACCGTGGGCGGACACCACCGTGAGCGGACACCACCGTGAGCGGACACCACCGTGGGCGGACACCACCGTGGGCGGACACCACCGTGGGCGGACACCACCGTGAGCGGACACCACCGTGAGCGGACACCACCGTGGGCGGACGCCACCGTGAGCGGACACCACCGTGGGCGGACACCACCGTGAGCGGACACCACCGTGGGCGGACACCACCGAGCGGACACCACCGTGGGCGGACACCACCGTGGGCGGACACCACCGTGGGCGGACAACAGATCCAACACCTCCGAATTGTATTATCGGTGCGGGTAAAACCGGGGCCCGCCCCGCCCTGCCCCGTCCGCCGTCAGGGGCAGACGCCGCCAAATGTTTAAAGGGGAGAAAACGTCACCGCCACCGCAACATTGACAAATGTTTGCCCGGAGATGTATCCAGGCAAACAAAATGGTTGGCGACGCTCCCGTAACACGGTGTGTGTGTGTGTGTGTGTGTGTGTGTGTGTGTGTGTGTGTGTGTGTGGGGGGGGGGGGCCTCTCCTGCCTTTGATATCGGGGAACCGTCTAGTCGGGGACCTCGCGAGTGAATGCGTGCCCTTAGGCGGGTCAACTCCCTTTTACCTCCCACTTCCCTTTTCTCGTCCTCGTTATCCCCGTTTGCCTCTTTGCCCCCGTCCTTTCCGTACCCTTTTCTATTCCCTCCTCCATCGCCCTATCCTCCTCCCGAAGTTTGCCCTTCGTTCTCCGGTTCCTTGCTGCGAGCGGGCGGGCGCGTGTGTGTTTCTTTATCTTTTCATTGCTGCGGGCTGCGTTAGTTCTCTCTCTCTCTCTCTCTCTCTCTCTCTCTCTCTCTCTCTCTCTCTCTCTCTCTCTCTCTCTCTCTCTCTCTCTCTCTCTCTCTCTCTCTCTCTCTCTCTCATCTCGAATTTGCTCTCCTTCCCTCGAAGTCGAGTTCTTGACGCCGAGAAAGCGAACTTTTCCAACAAGGAAGAGTTACTGTGCCGTCCTCGAAATTTTCGCGGTTTTTTAAAACACTATTTACCTTGAAAAGGAACAAGTGCTGCAGTCTCCCGATATGAAAAAGGTTGTACCGACGCGTAATAATAATTATTGACTTATAACATTTTCATAATCTCAACAGTCTTTTCGATGCACACACAATCTTTTTCAGATTGTCGTAGTTGGAATGTCTCCAGATGTCAAAAGTGCCTCCGACTGTTGAAATAAGGGATGTGACGGCGACTTAATTGATTTGGACTCGTTCAAATCGAAAAAATAAAAACAAATAATACTCTCCAATTTTTTATATTTTTTTTTTGTTAAGAGAAAAAAATAGTGTCTTAATATTTGCTAAGTCGAAGGCACTTTTGGCATTTCACATAGTGGCGAACAGGCCTGGCAATGCGCTCACCTCAATGGTTCCGTTTGTCACGAACAACGGAGCGGTCGTTACACAATCAGATCCATCACACTGCGAGGAGCGACTCCATCACTCGGTTGTCACTCTCAAGCTCGTGCCCTGCGGCCTGCGGCCTGCGGCACCGCCACTCTCACATACAGACGCGCACACACGCAATTCACACTTTCCCTTCAACCGTCCTCCAAGGACTTGAAGAAGGCACTTTCACTCTCACTCGCACTCAGATCACTTTCGCTGGGGCTGCGCATGGCCATCCCGAGGCCGGCCAGGCTGTGGCAGGCCGACTCCGCCCTGTCGCCGTCGGCCGTGGCACCCCTAGCCCCTCTGGCCGCCGCCGCCCCCCGGCCGCCCCTCAGCGTGGCCAGCAGGGGTCACCACAGCTCCGGGACGTGGCCCTGGCCGTGGCCGTTGCCGAGCTCCTGCGGCCCGAGGCCGAGGCCGTGCGGGCTGTCAGGACCCCTGCCGCGGAGCACCAGGTCCTCCATGGAGTGCAGCCGCAGCAGCTGCTGCCGCCGCTGCCGCGAGTTCCTGGCGATGGCGAAGGCCAGCAGCACGGCCACGGAACAGCAGACGGCCACGGCGAACATGGCCACGACGGAGGTGGTGTGGCGCGCCACGCTGTCCCGCGGGCTCACGGACTCTGCGCGGTCCTCGACGTGGCCCGCGCCGTGCCGCAGCGAGGAGGCCACCACCAGCTCGCCACGACCCGCAGCCTCGTGCACGCCCGCCGCGTTGACCGCCGTGTTGACCGGTGCGTGGGAGGGTGAGGGTTGCGCCGCTGGCCGTGCACTGGCGGCCGTGGACAGCGTCGAGGACGTGGTCGGTGACGCCGGCGGGGCAGTACCGCGGGTGGTCGTTGTGCCGGGGACCGGGGTGGGTTTTGGAGAGGCCGGAGCCTGCGTGCTTGAGGGACTGGTGGGAGCCCGCGAGGATGACGGCGTACTCGAGGCCCGCGTGGTGGTCGGCGTGTTCGGGGCCGAGCTGGTAGGCTTGCTGGGAGCCTGAGATGTGGGCGTGCTCGTAGACGGCGTGATTGTGGTAGGAGAGCTCGTCACGGGGGGTGCAGACGAGGATGCCGCCATCGCCTGCGGTGTGTGTACGCTGGCTGGTGTCGTGCTGGGCGTGTTGGCGGCCAACTCGGTGGCGGTGGGAGCAGCGGTCTTTGGCTCCGCCATCGAGGTGGTGGTCGTTTCGGAAGGCGTAGTCCCACCAGGTGGTAATGATGTGGACTGGGCTGCCGAGGCGCTGATGGGCTCGTTGACGGCCGCGGACAGGGCAGCAGCCACAGGTGGCGGTGCGGGCGCCTCGGTTTCCTCGGTAGGTGACGTCAGGTTGACGGTGGCGTTGACGTGCCGGCCGTCGCTCTGTACCGTGGGGCCTGCGAGGCCGGGCATGGCGGTGGACGACGCAGCGGCGGCGGCCTCCCGGGCCAGGGTCTTGTTGAGCTCGATCATGATGCGCTTGTACTCGTTGATGGGAATGGATACCTCCTCGTCGGGGGAGGGTCCAGCCAGGGGAAGGGCCAGTGGTGGTGGGGGGTCCTCCTCGTCGCTGTCATCCAGGTGCGACGAGTTGAAGTGCGCCGCCGTCAGGTTGCGCAGCTGCAGCCCCGTCACTTCGGCCGGCTGCCGGCAGGTGGCGTTGGTGGCAGAGTCCTTGTCGAGGGACTGCAGCCAGCGCGGCAGCCAGCGGAGACCCGCGCAGTGCCAGGGGTTGTCGGCAAGCCTCAGGTGCGTGAGGTGGGACAGCAGACGGGGCAGGTCCGGCCGCAGGTGGTGGAGCTCGTCCGACCCCAGCCGCAGCACCTGCAGGTGCGGCATGGCCATGAGCGCCGCCGTGTCGGCCAGCAGCTGCCGCGCCAGCTGCGGGCTCTGGTCCAGGTCCAGGCTCTGCAGCCTCTCGGGCCTCTCGATGGGGAAGGGCAGCCACTTGGCGGGGGCCGAGATCTCGGCCAGGTGGGCGAGGCGTAGCGTGCGCAGCGCCACGGGGCCGGCCAGGGCGCCGGCCCGCAGCTCGAGCAGCTTGTTGCCGGACAGGTCCAGCTCCACGAGGGACTCGAGGAAGCGGAAGGCGCCGTCGTGGATGTGGTGCACCTGGTTGCTGCTGAGGTCGAGTCGCTCGAGGCGGCGCAGCCCGCGCAGGTCGTTGGCGCCGATGTGCCGGATCTGGTTGTGCTGCAGCTGCAGCGTGACGAGGCTCTCCGGCAGGCTGGGCGGGATCATCATGAGCGAGTTGTTTCTCAGCACCAGGGTCTCGAGCTGCTCCAGGCGGCCCAGGGCGTCGTCCTCCACCAGGGCCAGGCCGTTCCCGCTCAGCTCGAGGGCCTGCAGGAGCGGGAAGCTGTCGAGGTCGCCGCAGCTGATGATGCGTACGTTGTTGCCGGGCAGCACCAGGGCGCGCACGGAGCGTGTGAGCGCGGCGGGCATGGCGCTGAGCCCGATGCGGGACAGGTCGACGCGCTGGAGCCGGTTGCCAACGAGCACGAGGTCGACGACCTGCCCGTTGTCCGCGAGCGAGATCTCACTTAGCGAGTTGAGGCCCTGCAGCGCGCCGGGCACGGCCTCGGAGATGAGGTTGCCCCCCAGCAGCACGCTCTGCACGGCCGTCAGCCCCCGCAGCGTGCGCTCGCCCAGCGTGCACAGGCGGTTCCAGCGCAGGTCGAGCCGCTGCAGCGCCCCCAGCCGCGCGAACGCGTCGTCGGCGATGACCTCCATGTCGTTGCGCGTGAGGTCCAGGTCATGGAGCCGCTCGAGCCGCGGGAAGGCGGCCGCGTCCAGGTACTGGATGCGGTTGCCGCTCAGGTTGAGGCGCCTCAGGCCCTGCAGCGGCTCCAGCACCACACGGTCCACGTTCCGGAACTGGTTTCGCGACACGTCGAGGAGCTGCAGCGAGCGCAGGTCCTTGAAAGGGTAGCGGCCCCACTCGTGCAGCAGGTTGCTGCTCAGGTTGAGGTAGCGCAGCAGAAACAGGCCGGTGAGGGCGTTGTCGCCGACCTCCGTCAGCAGGTTGTTGGACGCGTCGATATAGGTGGGCGACGGTGACGTCTCGGTCGACGTCTTGACCCCCGGCAGGTACAGGCAGCGCAGCTTTTGGCTGGACACGTCGATGCGGCCCTCGGACGAGGCCGTAACCGTGGCCGGGGCCGGCGGCGTGGGCGTGACCGCGGACGCGTTCTCATTGGCCACCGCCCCCGAGGGCGCCAGCACCGCGGCGGCGACGACGGCGGCCAGCGCGAGGACGAGCTCGTGGGGGGCCATGGCTCGGTCGGGGCATGTGGCGGGGCTGGCCTCGCCTCTCCGCACCCGCTTACAGGGAGGGCGGCACGACTGCAACTGGCGCACCGCGCCGCGCCGCGCCGCTTGGCTCTACTCGGCGCCGCCCCGTCCCCATCCCTTCCCCGCAGCGCCAGGACGCTTCGATCTCGGCCCTGCCGCCCCCACCCCCGCCTCCACCCCCCGCCCCCACCCCCGCCCCCACCCCCGCCCGGCCCGCGCCTACCCCTATCCCGGGCCGGCACAGTGCACAGCGCCGCCCGCCGCCGCTCGCTGGCTCTGACTTTGCGCCTGGAGATGGGAGCGCCGCCGCGCCGCGCCACCGCCGGGGCCAGCATCCGTTATATAAGTCTGCAATGCGAACAGGGCGGGGCGGGGCGGACGCCAGCCGTTTGTGGCGGTCCTTGTAGTGGACTCTGTCCACACACAGCGGTAGTGCGGTACCGTCCGCGGGGGCGGGGGGGGGGGGCGAATGGGGGAAAGTTTGCTTTGTCTGCTGGAGACGCTACTCAAGGGACCGGGCCAGCCGGGCAGTCAGCCTGCCGCACTGGGCCGGGCCGGGCTCCTCTGGGACCACATCGATTTTAAAATTCAACGCGGTAATTGAGTAGAGACGAGATGGTTTCCGCCAATTTCCTGTGATTAGGGTGTCGGGTCACCGACCTGCACAAAAAGCGAAAAAAAAATAAAGTTGTCAGGAAACAAAAATAAAATTACAGGTGGGTGGCGTTGTAATCATTTTTCGCCCGCCGTGTTAAATAGTCTGATTGTGGCGGTCAGCTACAGCTGTGTCAGGCGCCCCCGCGCTCCCCGCGTCCGCAGGCCCTACCGCAAGGTCCTGCCCGAGCCTAGTCTCCGTGTGGCCCATGAATCTCAATGAACGGCGGGCAGTTTGGCTACCGAGTTGGTTTCGCCCACGAGAGACTACATCACGGGCGGGGCGTCCGGCTCGACCACGACGACACAGGGTGGATTCCGTCACACGGCGTTTTGTACCCGCAAGTCATTGGTTCTTATTGTGCGGCGCGGTGCGGCGGCACCGGGCGGTGGCCGGGCCCGCCAGACTGACCCAGATTAGTTTGCGTAGAGTTGGGGGGCGTGTCCGGAACTATTTGCGGCAAGATAGTTCGCGGAAGAGCAGCGCCGCCAGCGCGGGCCATCTGGACTGGAGCCGCTGTTCAGATCGGCACCGGAAAATCGCCACGACAAAATCTCTAAATTCGCTATTACGATGCTCAGTGCCAGTTCTTAATCCAAAGTTCAGAAAAATGTATTCATCCCCCCCCCCCAGAAAGTCAGTAGAAATTCCAACAGAAATTCATGGAATTCGCAAAATTTTCACGAAATTCTCATTTAGACTCTTCTAACAAACTGATTCCGAATACACCGAAATTCAATCGAAATTCACTGCGGTCCCTCGATTTCAGCGCCGTGTTTCCCCTCTCGTGCAGTATGGGGCGAAGTATGGGGCTGAAAGGCCGAGGTATTTGGCCCCCGAACGACTGGTATAAAGGTTAAGTTTTACGCCCAATGCGGAGCGGGCGTGATCACCGCGATGCGTAATTTACGGCTGCTCCGGACCCGGAATAAAATGCGATATGAAAAAGCCGTCAATCCGCGCGGGCAATATAACCTGGCTCAATGATGGCGGTATCCGAGGGGGCCGGATCCGGCCAGCTCCGGTGCCGCTTTAAAATATTATGAATGGTAATGTGCGGTAATGGCGGCGGGGCGCAGGCTGCACGCATCCGGGCCCTGCTGGTCTGGTCCGGGCCCCGAATGTGTAGGCCGTTCCCTGCTCAAATGGAACGGGGAAACGCGTTACTTTTGCCGTAAAAGTAGTCGGGATGGAATAAAGATGTTTGATGTTGGGCTGTCGCTCCCCCTCTGCACCCTCTGCTGCCCTCTGCTGCGTGTCGCTCGCTGCGGCGCACTTCTAATTAGGGGATTGAATGATGTGTCCACCGCCCCTACACACGCACACACACACACACACACACACACTGCCACATTCACGTTGGGGCCTGGCCGGCCGGGGGGGGGGGGGGGGTACGCGGTGCACAGGGGAGGCGGGCAGACGCAATGGCAAGGGGGGGGGGGGGGAAGCAGAGGAAAGCTGAACCGGCTTCAAATCGGCTTACTGGTCGACATCCGAGCCCGCTGCTGACATGTTCAAAGAACACAGTGGGATTGCCGACTGCCGCCGCCGCCCTGCCACCCCCACGCGCTCATGGCGAGCGTTAGCGTGTGTAGAGAAGCACCGGAAAACTGGAAATATCAATTTTCTGACGTGGCGGCCCGGCCCGGAGTATCGTGTTGCAGGTGGCCTAGTTGGCACCGGGCCGGACGGGAGGGCAGGGCTCCCGGTGGGGCAGGGTCCCCGGTGGGGCAGGGCTCCCTCCAGGAGGGCGTCTGAACACGACCCCTCGGGTGGAAAGGACTGGGGCGGGGCCGCTGCTGAGCCACCTGCTTTAAATACTAGCGTAGGTCGCGTCGGACTCGGTGCGAAATCTCACTGAATTTATGGGCCATCCTCGTGCTCCCCAAACGCACGTACCCGACCCTGGGCTGGCGGCCTCTGAGGGGCTCGGAGCCGGGCCGTGGCGAGGCGTAGCGTGGCGCTGAGGTGTGTTCAACTTCCCCGACCCCTACGGATGGGCTCGGCTGGGGGCCCAGCGGGGGCCAGCGGGGGCCGGCGGGACCCACACACCCCCTCCCCACCCCTCCTGTTCACCGGTTCGTTAGGGCGTGATGCCCCCTTTGGCAGGAGGGGCGCCCCGTTGCCATCGTCTTCGACTGCGAAGCCGTTTCAGTGTTTGAAGGAGGCCGTGGTCTGTCCTTGCCGCGCCACGCCACGCCACGCTACGCCCCCCTCCCCTCTACCGCGGGCAGGTACACACCTCCGCCTGACTATGCAGCGCCACCGTGATTATGGCAATGAAGTGCTTCCCGGGGAGGCCCAGACCCAGACCCAGGTCCTGGCGGGTCCTGCCCAGCCCAGACCCCTCCGGGCCGGTGGCAGCCGGTGGGGGGCGCGCGCACACACACTCGCGGCCGTGGTAGAGCGCCATGATTCCACCACACAGACCGCACGACTCGATGAAATCACGCGAGTCCGTGACTGCCAGCCCCGGCCGGCTGTCTCTCCTCTTTCCCCTCCTCCTGCTCCTACCCCTCCCCAGCGTCCCTCTCCGCGCACTCCCCGCTGATTTCGCCCAGAGGCACTTTCTTTGGTTAGTCGCGGCGCGTGGTGGTGATGGGATCACAGGATGCAGCGGTGCCGTGTTGCGCCATGAGCGTGCGCCGCCCCGCCGCCCCCGCCGCCCCCGCCGCCCCCGCCGCCCCCGCCACGCACGACGGGCCCGGCTCGCTCATTTCCAAGATGGCTGCTGAATTTAGCATGTGGTTAAGAGAAGTGCGGGTACCCAGGGTACCCAGGATACCGTGCCGCCGCTATACCGGTACGGCGTGGGCGTCGCGCTGGAGTGCCCCGCCGCGCCACGCCGCCCTTTGAATATTCACCGTCTCTGCTATCGATCTCTCCGGCGGAGAGGGAGGCCGGGTCCGGGGCCGGAGCCGGGCTGGGTCAGGCAGAGGCTTCACTCCACGCGCGCCCCCGGAGGGCACGACGCAGCCCGGAGGCTGGAGGCGGAGGACCCTACCGGGCTGGATTCAATTAAAAGAAATTAAAAGCGGCCGGTGCTGTCCTGGCCGCCGCGGCCGGCCCACGGCGCCCACGGTGCGGCCCGCGTGCCTATCTGCAAATCCTGCCACTCTTGCCTTGTTTTTATTCCCCCCTCCCTGCCTGTCGTCCCAGTTTGCTTCCCCCTCCTTTCCTTGCCCCCCCCCCCTCCTCCGTCCTGCTGGAAGTTAAAGCACCTGCCCTTCGGCCGCCGCTGGCTTTGCAGGGGGACAGTCGCCGTGGCTTGATTGTACGTGTCAGAGGGAATTCCTCCCGACTTACAAGCCGCGCTGGGGGAACTCTGTTGTGGGGTCAGACTGGGCTGGTCTTGGTGTGGCCCTGGCCGTAGGGTAGGCCACGGCCCCGCCCGGCACAGCCCGGCACAGCCCGGCACAGCCCGGCACAGCCCGGCACAGCCCGGCACAGCCCGGCACAGCCCGGCACAGCCCGGCACAGCCCGGCACAGCCCGGCACAGCCCGGGCAGACGTGGCCTGTTGCATTTTTCACGAACTAAGTTGGATCATCCACACCTGCAGACAAGCAGCAGCAGCAGCAGGAGCGCGCTGATGTAGTGCCTTTGCGTCGGGACCCGCGCACCTCCTCCGAGACGGGCACCGCGTACACTGACACGACCTCAGAGACTGGCATCTGGACTGCTGACGATGCGCTGCCGCTACTGCTGCTAACCTTAACCTACTACCCTAACCTATCGAGAGTTAACGCCAGCTGAAGCTAAAGCGTCATCTGCTGGAAATGGCTGGATTTGAAGAAAAAAAAACTCGATCAACGAAAAATCTGCAAGCACGCATGTCTCTAGCCAACCTCCGTCTGACATGGCACCTCACCGCAAGGCGCCGTAAGGCTCCCCACCGCCCGCCGTGCCGCGCCGCTCGTTCCGTTCCGGTTCGTTAGCGCGGCGCACTGCCACCGCTGATGTCGTTAGGACCTTAAGCACCTCCGGGTAATGAGACATATTTTATTGGCTGGCGCGGAGTATATATATACATGTAGGAGCGCGAGGTGCCCTGGTCTTGATAACACTCGCCCGCGCGCGCGCGCGCACACACACACACACACACACACACACACACACACACACACACACGGGGCTCACATATGAGGGACTCCCCTCCTGCCTCCCTCTTCTCCATTATTGGATTATTCAAATAGCGCCGCTGGAGGTGGCGGGGCGCTGCCAGGCGCTGCTGTGTGTCAGAATGCCACGAGAGTGCAGCGCGGAGTGTTGGACGCCCCGCTGCCGCTGCCGCTACCGCCGCCGCCACCGCTGCCGCCGCCGCCGCCGCCGCCGCCACCCGCCCTGGCCGAGCTGACGTTGCGCGCGACGACGTTCTAGGCAAAGCGATGTGTGTGATTTCCCCGGAGCTCGTGGATCCACTTGCCCTGCTGTGCCTGCTGGCGTGCCCTGGCTCCCAGGACCAGCTGAGGTGCTGGAGGTGGCCGGGCCGGACCGGTCGTCTCAGCGGCCACTAGCAGGCAGCAGGCCCCCGCCGGACCGGAAATGAAGGATGGTTCAGCTATGAACTTACACGGCAAACTCCGGAGCCAAGAAGATAACGCGAGAGAAACACAACCTCTGGAGTTGGTATTTGAACCCGCGGGGCCCTCCGAATTTTCATCTGGCATCGCCTCTCGCCTGGGACTGGAGTGAAAAACCCGGAAAAACGTTCCGTGCGAACCAGTCTAGTTTGGCTTCAGAGTTCTAGACTTGACGACTCCGGCCTGTAGCTTGGGCCCAACCCAGAAATGAGACTCACTCTGATGCCTGCTGCTTTCGGTCAAGTGAAATAGTCTCGTCGGGAAGATATGATGTCTCTTATTTCCAAAACAGCGAGCTTCGGGAAATGTACACTCGCACTCGCATGATGTGCGGCATCGTTTGTTATTGGACTTCTCTGCCCGCTCGAGTCCGCGCGGGACAGGTCGACTTTGCTCGTAAAGTAGTACGTCCCTTCCTCCCTGCTCGGAGCGTCAGCTACACGCCCCCCCCCCCCCCCCTCTCTCTCTCTCTCTCTCTCTCTCTCTCTCTCTCTCTCTCTCTCTCTCTCTCTCTCTCTCTCTCTCTCTGCAGGGGGTCTCAGGACTGCAGACCGGGCGGTGTTTATATATATATATATATATACGTGTGCACTGCAGCTTTCTGTAAGTTGGCGCCGCGCTGTTTATTTGCAGACAAAAGCAATTATGGCGTTATAAATTTCCTTGCTGGCGCTGAAAATAATTTTGCCGACTTGGACGGGAGGCCGCTCTGCTGGAGGACGTGGCGGGCGGTGCGGGGGGCACACGCTGCATCCGAAAACTTGGTGGCGAGTGTCTAGACGGCACTATCCAGCCAATTATACAACGGGAAGATAATCTCTCGTCCCCACTGTACGCACCCGCGGCACACGCCCGGCACACGCCCGGCACACGCCCGGCACACGCCGGAAGAGAGCAACAGATCACGCACACAAGTTGCCGGATATTTCTCTCCAGCGCGCGAGCCTAGCGCATAGTTTGCGCCCTCCTTCCCCCCCCCCCCCCTCCTGCCCTCCACCACCATAGCTTTCCCGTTTTGGGCTTCTATTTTAAAGTTTTGAAGCAATCTTCATGGCGTGGAACATACGCTTTGCCACCCCGCTCTCCCCCGCCCCTCTCTCTTTCTTTCTGCTACTCCCTCTCCTAACTCTTGCTCCCTCGGCGGAAAAGGGGTTGCATTCCTGCCAGGGTGCTGCCCCCATCAATTGGACTTGTCGAACATCAGTGATGCACGGTTTTAATCAGTCCGCCGTATCCCATCCCATCCCTTCCTGCTGCCGCCGCCCCTCCCTCTCTTTCTCTCTTTTGCTGAACACGGACATCTCGTCTCGCGCAAGCTCAGCAGCTGTTCCCTTCTCTAAAAAGTCTCGAAAAAACACAAAAAACGGGGAAATTGAGAAGTTATTTGGGGAAGTATGACGGCGATGTGGGCGCCATGTTTTAAAATTTTCCACGTGTGCGCGCGGGAGGTGGTCTGATTATGCCGATCTGTCCATGAAGAGGCGATTCGTGAACGGATCCTAAGACAAGGCAGTGGGAGGGGGCCGACATCACTTCAAGGATGACTTGATGGGGGGCGCGCTTCCCGGAACGGCCAGAATCCAATAAATAAATAAATAATACAGACGGCGCCGTATTGACGCTGGAAACGCGTCGGCCGTCGTGGCGATAAAAACAGCAGAGCGCGCCGCAGTAAGAATTTCGTGTGGCGTCATTTTGTTTCTTTTTTTTTTTTCGGCGGGAAGAAAAGCGTCGTGCGAATGTTTTACACGGGCATAGTCCATTATTTCCTGCTCACTGCCGCCATAGCGAGATTCGAGCCGCGCCTTCCACGTCCCCACCACGTCCCGCTTGATGTACGACCACCCACTCATGCGCCTGGAAATTTGCTTGGCCATTCTTCACGCTGGAAATGAAGTTTATTACGGCGCGCTCTTTTCTAACAGCGGCGGCGAAGCGGTAATTTATCGCGGCGAAGGCGGCCCCGGGATTAATATGGGAATTACTGGCGATGCGGCGCCGCCGGCCGCTGCCGCCGCCGTGTACTTCCCCCGTCATGGTTTTTCACTAACAGGCCCATCGGAGGACTCGTTCATATTTATTTTCATATATTTCTTTTGCCGCTCGGACCGACCGGCGGCCGCAGATCCGATTATAGTGCGGAGCTCACGACGTGGCCTACATATTTCATTTACGAAATTTTCTCCTCTTGTTAATGTCGAGGGAAAATTATAGCCTTGCGAACGGAGATTTTAAGAAAAAAAAGCAAAAAAAAAAAACAAACGAAAACAACCTCTTAATTGGTACTTATCAATTATTGGATATGGGCAAGGCACTGTTAATGACTAGTTATCGTTTTTCCGTTTTTCCCTCTTTCAATTTACTATTAAAATTGTACTCTTTCCCAACGCGGGCCGCTTCCTACTACAGTGACAGACACCGGCTCACGGCTCTGTGCTGCTTTATGCCCTCCAAACTAGACGCGGGTCTAGTCGGGTCAGGTCGGGGCGATGACCCGAGAAGTAGTGTTTGCTCAGGGTTGGTTGGGGCGAGCCAGGTCCGTGGCCGAGGCTGGGGGCCGGGCTGGGGTGAGGTCGGGTCTGCGTGCCATTCTCCGTCCGGCCCGCTGGATTGGCGTAGTTGCTTCAGCGTAGTCGAGTTGAGTCGACCAATGTGGCGTTTATATTGACGGAAGTGTGCTGCACCCCGTACCTCCGGCCCGCATCTGCGTACGCCCCCCCCCCCCCCCCCACCCTTTGGCATTCAGTCTCACCTCGCCAGTGGCGCTCCGGCGGTGTTCTGTGAAACTCGAAAAAGATTTTGTCCTGCTAATTTCGTCTCTGCAGCTCGCTGACAACCCTCTGTTGGCAGGTGAGTGTGGCAGGCAGCCCACCGCTAACGTTACCCCCCTTGTTCTGTTTGCGCATCGATCGCATTGCTTTCGCTTTAGTTGGATCATGGGTCTTTGTCTCACCGGGGTCGGGTGCGCGGGCCGCGCGGGCCGAACCGGGGAGATGCGGGCTAGCGGTTCCTGTTTCATTCCTGCTTCCCCTTCACATCCCATTCTTCTCTTCTTTCTTTTCCACGCGAACTTTACCTGTTCTCGTCGCTGTTCGGACGTTCCTGTTCCCTTGGCGCTGCTGGCGCTGCTGGCCCTGCTGCTGGTCCTGCCACCGGCCATGCATCTCGTCAGCTGCTGACCCGGGTGGGATCAAAGTGCAGTCCAGAGTCGAATGTATGGATGCATGAATGAATGAATGGACGAACGAATGAATGAAACGCGTCCAGGTCATGGGTGAACATAAGAGAATCCTCAACTCTTTATCCGGTGCTCTCCCCTTTTTTCCAATAGTTTTTACTACCCCCTCGCCGTGTGTGCGCTTCTGTACAGCAGCGTTGCAGCCCCCTGGCCTCCGGGACCAAGACGTGGGACCTGGAGAGTAGCTGGAACAGGGTCAGGACAGGCAAGGGCGAGCGCTCTCTCTCTCTTCCTCCCACTCTCCCTCCCTTACACACACACACACACACACACACACACACACACACACACACAACAGGGACACCGTGTCGCACCCTATTCAAACATGCACTTCCTCTCCAGCGGCAGTAGAGGCCACTCGCTGGAGGAGAACGGTTGTGGTGCGCTACTCGAAACGAGGTCCCCTTCCTCACTCACCCCCTCAACTCTTCCCCTCCCCCCCTCTCTCTCTCTGCTTGCATTTCTTTTCTTTGCGGTCAGCCAGCGAGCGCACAGATGGGTACGAACAAAAACTCCGTCTCCGTCCCGGCTGCACGCTGCTTTCTTTCTCCGAGCAATTCCCACTAAACTTCTCGCGAACCTACCGTTGTGTCGCATGTACATGACGCCGGGCGCAGTAATTCAGATTGAACGCGCGCCGTCGCTGCGAAATTCAATACCCCCCCCCCCTCTGCAATTGCTAATCTCATTAGTTCACCAGTTTGTTTTGAGGATGGGGAAGTGGTAGGGAGGGGGGTGGGGGTACGTGCTTGGCGTGCGAGGAGAAGGCTGAGAGCGACGTGGGAGCACCGTCTGCATGCATCCCCCCCCTCCCACCACCACCAACCCTCCGTCGTCTCCGTCTGGATGGTGGAGCCCGACGTGGATTAGGTGCCAGCCTTTGTTTCTTCTCACGGCGAGGATTTAAGGGGGTCGGCCATGCCGAGCCGAGCCGGGCGGTGGGGTAATCCTGGAGAGTCGAGTCGCTTTGCTCCGTTGTTGTCCAAGGGGGATGTAGGGGGGGGGGGGGCGTTAATAAACTTGCCGGGAGAAGGGGGACGAGGGGGTATCTTGCCGCTGGCGTGAAAATATTCTCGAGAAGTGGCCGGACCCTTCACACCTTGAACTTAGTTCCTCTCGACCGACGCTTGTGCGCCCGCGGACCGCAGGGTAGGCCGGCCCGCACGACAGCGGTGCGCGGCGCGGCCGCCTCTGGCCTACCTCGCAGGCGCGCTGTGCGCCCGCGGACCGCAGGGTAGGCCGGCCCGCACGACAGCGGTGCGCGGCGCGACCGCCTCTGGCCTACCCCGCAGGCGCGCCGCCCTGGGGTCGTTGGCCCCGTTCGCGTTGGGACGCAACTTTTCACCACCGTCCGCACCTGTTGCCGGGTCCGGGACTTGCGTCTCGGCCTTATCAGAGCCCCGGATGCGATTGCCTGTAATCGAACGTGAATCGAGATATGGTAATGCCAATGATGTGTGCCGACGCCATCTGATATAGGATACGGACGGGCCGGACCACCGAAGTGTGCTTATCTGGAAGAGAGAGAGAGAGAGAGAGAGAGAGAGAGAGAGAGAGAGAGAGAGAGAGGGAGGGAGGGAGGGAGGGAGGGAGGGAGGGAGGGAAGGGAGAGGCGCCCCTGGCAAAGGGCGCGGTCACCCACAAGGGCGGAGGGAGATATGAGGGAGCAGTTGGCTTAAGGGGGAGAGGGGTGTGCGCTCAGGCACCCTCCACAAACATAAAACATGTCGTTTTAAATCTATATCCTACGTGGGATGTGGGGAAAGTCTTTCTTACTTTTCCGGGCTCCGCACGGCTCCGCCCCTCTCGCGCACACACAACGTCTCCATCAATGTAAACAGTCCGCTTCCCACTGAGGCAAAACGGCGTAAGGTCGAAACGGGAGCGATGCGGCGCGTGGCTTAAGAAGCGTGCCAATTTGTTGTTTGTTTCCTTGTGGTTTTTTTTTTCGCTCAAAAGATCCCTTATTCATTTATTTTTCGCACGAAAACAGTCGTGGTCGGCGTTAAGGTACCTGCAAAGCAAGATAGTGATTTAGATTTGGAGGTTAACAGAGCGATTTAAAAAAAAAAAAAAAAGGTGGATCAGCGTAAGAGTTCTCGCTAAGCACCGGTCTTGCTCTCTGGCGCACAGCGCTCTCCATGTGTTTTGCCCCCGTGCTACACCAGTCGGGAGCTGTGTTACGTAACCAGTGAACGGTCTTGTTATGGAGTCCCGGGATGTTGGCAGTGCACCCCAGCCCGCTGTATGCACGGCACATATTGTAATGCCGCTTTCTCTCTCTATCTCTCTCTCTCCCTCCCTCCCGCAGACAGCTTTGCTCTCCCCGCTAGGGCCCCGCCCTGCGCATCCCGTCAGCCCCCTGCTGAGGGTGCAGCAGGGAGGGCAGAGAGAGAGAGAGAGAGAGAGAGAGAGAGAGAGAGAGAGAGAGAGAGAGAGAGAGAGAGAGAGAGAGAGAGAGAGATACTGGCGCGCGTGACTGCGGGGGCGTGGTGCCGTGATGCTGCCCGGGATTATTTATGCCGCGGGTCAAGTGTTTATCACACACCTGCGTGCACCCGTTTTCTCTCTGTTCCTCCTCGTATCAGCCCCCCTCCCCCCACCTCCATGTCCCTCACCTGACCGTTAGGGACCGTGATGACTGATGAGGTCCAGCCGTAGTTAGCCTCTCCCCATACTCTTCTCTCTCTCTCTCTCTCTCTCTCTCTCTCTCTCTCTCTCTCTCTCTCTCTCTCTCTCTCTCTCTCTCTCTCTCTCTCTCTCTCTCTCTCTTTCTCTCACCCGTTTACCACATCGTACTCTCGTTGCATTGCCCCTCGCAGTCCCGATGTCGAGCACATTTCGCCGCGTTCTCCATTCTTTTTCCGCATTCTTTTCTTTTTGTAGGCCCGCATCGCCGCCCTCCTGTACTCTGCGCCCACTGTGAAAATATTTGTTCCGCGTACGTACGACACTCCTCTGCATGGTTGTCCAACCATCGTCTTCTTGCCCATTTTTTTTTTCTGAGACATGTGGGATAATACTATTGTAAAGTCACTATATATTCAGCGACGTATTAGAATCGATGACCTAACGTTTAAAAATCTTCACGTCCTCATTTTCTCGCAGCCAAGGGAATGGATTTCTTTTTCGTGTGTGTGAGGGGGTCCTTCTGTTGTCGTCTTTCTTGTCGTTCATTGATTCCGTGCACCGCCGGACTTCCTTTTCCAGCGAACGAACTCACGGAACAAAAGGCTCTGGCCAACCCTTTCAGCGGCTGAAATCCCATCCGGTGAGGAGCTGTTTATCACGTTCGGAATTCCGCGTTCGGATAGGGCGAGAAAGAGTGGAAAGGGGAGGGGGCGTTCCCCGGGGCAGACGAGAGAGCGAGCGAGCGAGCGAGAGAGAGAGAGAGAGAGAGAGAGAGAGAGAGAGAGAGAGAGAGAGGAGGGAGGGAGGGAGGGAGGGAGGGAGGGAGGGAGAGAGGGGGGGTGATGAATGATGGCCACACCTGGGATCATGCCGATAGTCTGGCCGGGCGGTGCTTCATTTCCCTTCATTACGGCCCGTCCCGCCCACACGGCCCAGCGGCCACGTGACCACCTGGTCCAGCAGCACACCTCGCCTTGGGGTCACTCACCTCCCCGCCGACACCTCCCTGACAATAAGTGTTATCTCTAGAAAGTGAATACGCGTAGGGGTTGGTTTTTCTTAACTTCTTTTTTGAAGGGGCATGAACACCCCTCTGGCACAGCCGTGCTAGCCATGCCTGTACATCATCACTTTGATAGCACTGTGCTGATTGTTGTGGCACCGCTTTTTCTCCCTCTGTCCTTGTCCCTCTCTCCCTCTCTCTCCCCCTCCCGCGTACGCAGGTGGCCGTGCACATGTGGCAGCGGGCTGCTGGCCGTCAGTCCATTACACTGATAACGCATTAAATAATTTCTTTTTGCACCGTTGTTGCCGGCATTCGGAGCGGGCGGCATGCGTTGTCACCTGGCCGCGGCTGGCCGGCAGCCGGGGCTGGCAGCAGGGCCGGCAGCCACGCTGGCAACCCTCCGGGGGACAGAAGAGTGCCGCTCAATTACAGGAGTGTAGCCTCCAGGGGGACGCGAGCGCTACGGCACGGCACGGCAACGCACGGCACGGCACGGTGGGGGCCGAAAATACTGCCACAAATTGTGAGAGGAAATCTCCAACAAATCGGATTGCAAAGTTGGCCATCGGAATTTTCTTTTCGTCATAGGAATTACACGGGCATGTTTTCTTTCTGCGTGATAACTTTGTGGAATTGTCCACGTTTTAAAAATCGGAGTGAATTTTTATTGTAGCTGCCTTGAAGCCTGCTTCCTCTTCTCGCCCCGAACCCTCCTCTCTGCCTCCTCCTTTATCCGAGGTCGTCATTAACACGTCTCGCGCTCGCCCCTAGCGGCAAGTGAAAAAGAATCTTTGTCTTGATGCTTGTCTCACCCTCTCCTCTCTCTCCCTCTCACTCTCCCCCTCTCACTCTCCCCCTCTCACTCTCGCCCTCTCACTGCCGCCATCAAATTCGACGGGGCATTCCTTCACTACGCCTGATGACAAACAGGGCGGGAGCTCCGATCTGGTCTGGATAAAGCTAGTCGGCGAGACTTCCGCGATGCTCGCGGGCGGGAGCGCTGGGCCTGCTGCACTTCACCCTCTCTTCTCTCCCTCTCCCTCCCTCTGCCCGCCCCGCCATTTCATTACGTGCCCTGCACTCCCCGGCTGCTCCCGTCACCCTGACTGCTGCGGCGCGGCGCAGGAGATCAAAGTGATGCTGCCCTGGCCACCCGTCCCTCAACCCTTCAGGGACAGTATGGGTAACAGGTCCCCGGGTGAAAGTGCTTATACATAGATTATATATCGCTTATGTATACTCTATATATATTCATATATCAGGAGATATATAATGATATATACCCATACATCATACTATATATGACGATATATACCTATATATATATACCAGGTACCAGGTGTATCATTGGCCCCGGGCAGTTTCGGTTTTAGGCAGTCCCGCGTAGCACTATCTCTGTCTCTTTCTGTCTCACGCGTATGGCCGAGCCAGAAAGAGACGGAGATGGTGTGTTGCGGGACTGCCTAAAACCGAAACTGCCCGGGGCCAATGATACACCTAGGATATATTAGTATATGTGACTTATATAATACCAGGTGTATCACTGGCCCCGGGCAGTTTCGGTTTTAGGCAGTCCCGCAAAGCACTATCTCTGTCTCTTTCTGTCTCACGCGTATGGCCGAGCCAGAAAGAGACGGAGATAGTGTGTTGCGGGACTGCCTAAAACCGAAACTGCCCGGGGCCAATGATACACCTGGTATACTTTATATATGACTATATATAAAGCCATTTTTACCGGGGTCTGCACGTGGTGAAAACGGACGCCCCTCTGGTGCTGGTATTAGAACCCCATACTGCAATTATAGACTGCTCATGAGACTAGTCAAACACACCTGAGTCCGAAGTGGTCACCCGGCAGTCACAGTTAAAATACGAGCACCAGAGTGGCTTTATTACCGACACTGACCATAGACAATTTTTTTGTTTTAATTTTAATTGGGTTAGATGAGAAAATGTTACAAATTGCACTGGAAAGAAACTTCCGCTATGCCGCTGGTTAGAGTGGTCCGTTTGAACAAAAGTTTTAAAATCTCATGACGGCTAGTGCTAATATTTGTCTTTGACCTATAACATGAGTTTTTAAAAAAATTCGGGAGATTTCGGCCCACGGGAAAAGGTCGCGAAATCGTTTCAAAGATGGCGACGTCCAAAATCCTGAGAAATCGTCGCCAGCGACGCTAGGGTGGTCAAAATCCGCAAAGTGGGTTCGCGGTGACTCGTCAAAAGTTTCGATTTGGCATTAAAAAAATGTGTGCAAAACCGGAAATCTTTCGGACAATATTTAGAGGTCGCAAAGGGTCACGAAGTGCCCTCATAAACAGTAAATATCAATGTTTTTGAAAATTCCAAAAAAAAATTCCAAGGTCAATCTGGCCAAAGTAGGACCCTAAAGAACTAAAATTTCAAAAGAAACACTGTATCTCTTACGGTTTTCGAGATATCGGCGTTTAAAGTGCGAAAATCAGGGAAATCTTTTTTTGTTTTTGGGCTTGATTTTTGCACTTTAAACGCCGATATCTCGAAAACCGTAAGAGATACAGTGTTTCTTTTGAAATTTTAGCCCTTTAGGGTCCTACTTTGGCCAGATTGACCTTGGAATTTTTTTTTGGAATTTTCAAAAAACATTGATATTTACTGTTTATGAGGGCACTTCGTGACCCTTCGCGACCTCTAAATATTGTCCGAAAGATTTCCGGTTTTGCACACATTTTTTTAATGCCAAATTGAAACTTTTGACGAGTCACCGCGAACCCACTTTGCGGATTTTGACCACCCTAGCGTCGCTGGCGACGATTTCTCAGGATTTTGGACGTCGCCATCTTTGAAACGATTTCGCGACCTTTTCCCGTGGGCCGAAAAATCCCGAATTTTTTTTAAAACTCATGTTATAGGTCAAAGACAAATATTAGCACTAGCCGTCATGAGATTTTAAAACTTTTGTTCAAACGGACCACTCTAGCCGCTGGTCCTCCTCTCGGGTACTCAGGGTACTGCTCCGGCGAGGGGTGTTTCCTTACCTCTGGCGCCGTGTGGTGTTACATCCCGCTCACTTGTGCCCGTACCACTTTAGGCTGCTGGCCGGCGATTTGAATGAAAATGGCGGGGTGTATAAGTGAAAGCGCGCCGCACCGCTGCGACGGCGGGCGTGGCGGGGCGTGGCGGGGCGGGGCGGGGCTGGTCGGGGCCGGGCGGGGAAGACCTTTCGCGGCGGAGCTGCTGGCGCGCTGCCAGGCCGGCGCTCCGCAGGGACGTAAGCGCCCTTGTCGTTTCGGGGGCACCGGGCCCCACCGGGCCCCACCGGGGGCCGGATCACATGACTCACCGGGGCTCTCTCTAATTACGCCCTACCGCCGCCATCATTGTGTCCTTTATTCCAAACCTCGCGCCCGCGTGACGCGGCGCGCGGACGGGACAGAGGAAATAACGAGCAGTGTAACGTCCACGAAACACGTAATGCAATATTGGAGATGTCCTCGGACGGCCGCCCGGTGCGATAGTTTGCCGTGACAGCCTGACGGACGCGGGCACTATCGGGGCGGGAGGGGTCCTGCAGGAGTGGGGCCCCGGGGTCCCCCTAGCGAGGCCTGAGGCTGAGGCCGGGGCTGAGGCCGGGGCTGAGGCCGGGGCTGAGGCCGGGGCTGAGGCCGGGGCTGAGGCCGGGGCTGAGGCCGGGGCTGAGGCCGGGGCTGAGGCCGGGGCTGAGGCCGGGGCTGAGGCCGGGGCTGAGGCCGGGGCTGAGGCCGGGGCTGAGGCCGGGGCTGAGGCCGGGGCTGAGGCCGGGGCTGAGGCCGGGGCTGAGGCCGGGGCTGAGGCCGGGGCTGAGGCCGGGGCTGAGGCCGGGGCTGAGGCCGGGGCTGAGGCCGGGGCTGAGGCCGGGGCTGAGGCCGGGGCTGAGGCCGGGGCTGAGGCCGGGGCTGAGGCCGGGGCTGAGGCCGGGGCTGAGGCCGGGGCTGAGGCCGGGGCTGAGGCCGGGGCTGAGGCCGGGGCTGAGGCCGGGGCTGAGGCCGGGGCTGAGGCCGGGGCTGAGGCCGGGGCTGAGGCCGGGGCTGAGGCCGGAGCTGAGGCCGGGGCTGAGGCCGGGGCTGAGGCCGGGGCTGAGGCCGGGGCTGAGGCCGGGGCTGAGGCCGGGGCTGAGGCCGGGGCTGAGGCCGGGGCTGAGGCCGGGGCTGAGGCCGGGGCTGAGGCCGGGGCTGAGGCCGGGGCTGAGGCCGGGGCTGAGGCCGGGGCTCCCGAGGCTGAGGGCCCCCGTCGCGCCTGACAGGACCCCTTCCGTCCGATATGCCGAACAGAGCGGCTGGCACCAGACGGCCTAGCATCGGGCACCTTCGTATGCACCCCAAAAGCTGCTCGAGATTTTACGAAATTTTCGCATATCAAAAAAAAGTTCTATAGTACGCGTCAAGAAATTGTGCCATATTTGTTTTTCAATTCCACGAGCAATGCCGCCGCCCAATAATTATCCGGCGCGATGTTCTCGTGTGATTGTCAAAGACTGGGAGGGCTGTTTAGGTGGCCTCGCCGGCTCAGCGGGGCGTTGGCATACGCCTTCCAATTACGGTCCGGCTCAGGTGCTGCCGGGCCAGATCCGGCCGGAGCCTCCCTCTTATCGTGATCCTCGGTCCGCACCGACCGGTCCAGCCCGGCCCGGCCTTGATTGCAAACAGAAGCCTTTGTGCGCCAAACTGTGCTTATCTCGCGATTTGTCCCAAATATTGGCGCTCCGGTCTTATCGCGTGGACCTGCGAGTGATGATGCCGGTGATGGCCGCGGGTAAATTCTGAATTGATTAGTGCTCGACGTTGGATGGGCCGCGCTCTCCAGATTGATGGTCGGGTTGTTTGTCATCTCCGTCTGTCGGCGCTCGGACGGGACGAGGAGCGGGAAGGCGTTCCGTGAGGAAAAGTTTGGCCGCGGAGATAAAACTTTGCCGTCCCGTAAGATGAAAACCTGTCCCGGGCACGCACGCGCGGGACGGGAGGCTACCGACACAAGAGCCGATCTGTCTCATCCGGAGTGCATCTCCCCGTCGCTGTGCGGTGGTGGCGGTAAACTGCTGGGCTGTGATCTTGTCGTGTTCAACCATCACTAGCAAGCACTGCCGACACCAACTGCTCTCATCAACTCGCCACCACACGACTACCCGCTCTCACCACTACCGCAAATTCTTGAACATCAACTTCCGACTCCCGAAACCTTGTCACTACTAAATTACAATCACTTCCAATATCTTATCACAACTTAATTCTAACCACTAATAAAAAATCTCATCAATGGCCAAAATATGGTATCACTGGCCACTTCCGTCCCGCACCTGCCGCAGCCACCACAACCGGCCCCCATCCCCGCGATCCCCGTCCCTATCGTCGTTATCTCAATCGTCGATGTGCAAATTTGGCGCGGTGTGCGCGTCTCTGGAGAGGTAATGCCCTTCGGATCCATCATCTTTCTTGTCGCTGCGCCGCCGCCGCTGTCGATACCTTCGAAAACTGGCGTCGTCCTCGTCCTCCAGCGGAGGCGGGGCGCTGCTGCTCAGCAACAGGGGGAGGGGGAGGGGGGTCGTCACTGGAGGACAGAATCTCCATCGAATAAAATTTCAGAATACATGTTCGGCACTTCCCGCGTTTTTAGTTGTTCGTTTTGAAAATTTTGCCACGGAATGGAAAAAATTATCGCTGGTTTAGCAAACATATTTTCGCTGCTGTTTCAACGAAATTTTTTTGTTGCCGTTAGCGAAGAAAATCCGGCCGCATGTTCATATTTTTGTCCGTGTGCCGACCGACGTTTTCATGCCGCGCGGCTTGACCCGTGGTCATGTCGGCAACACCGCAGCTGCCTGAGCCCCAGCCCGTCCCTCCCCCGGGACCTCATCAATGTGTGCGAGATCACAGGGCCTAGCGGAGCGGAGGACGCAACGCCGTGCCCGGCCCGCCATGCCCTGACAGAGGACACATTTCATCTGGGGCCACTCCCCTTCCCTCCTCAGCGGAGGTGCCCTTACCGTAAACACTTTCCCTGCAGCCCCCTGTCTTGTTTCCACTCTATCTATCTATCTATCTATCCATCTATTCATCTATCTGGCAGTTTCTGACTTTCCTAGCCGCCTTGCGGTCCCTGTCGCCGCGCTCGGAAATGGAATGGAATGAAACGGGGCCGAATGGGTTTTGAAATGATAATTGCGAAGCCTCCTTTTCCCTCTATCTCTCTCGCTCCTGACTTTCTTCGTCTCTCTCCCACTTGCAGAACCTCTCTTTCCCTCGTTCTCTCTCACGACGAGTCGCCTCTCTCTCTCTCTCTCTCTCTCTCTCTCTCTCTCTCTCTCTCTCTCTCTCTCTCTCTCTCTCTCTCTCTCTCTCTCTCTCTCTCTCTCTCTCTCTCTCTCTCTCTCTCTCTCTCTCTCTCTCTCTCTCTCTCTCTCCTTCTCCCTTCTTCTCCCTCCCTTGGAATTCAAAAGCCGGCCCAAAGAGCACTGGTGCTGGCCGCCGCTGGCCGCCGGTCTTCCCATTGTGTTTGGCCTTGTTTTATGCCTCCGGCTCCTTAATGCCCGTTGTATGAATGCAATACACGACCCTCGGCGAAACCAATTTCGAACAGTCGGCGGAGGTGTTTGCTGTTTGCCGCCGCGCTGAAAACGAGAATCGGGCCGCCGTTGGCCGGGTCGACGACATTGGGTCGACATTTCGGCGGCGGAAGCTACAGCCCGGCCACTCGCCTCATACCCCGGTCGGCAATATCTTTTCCTTTTCTTTTATTTATGAAGGTTTTTCGGCCCCGGGCGCGCACGCCTTGGATTCCACTCGGTCGAGCGTGCGTGGAGCACGTTCCGCGCGCGTGTGTCTGTGTATGTGTGTGTGTGCGTGTGTGTGCGCGCGCGTGCGCAAGACAAAGGGCGAAATTTCAAACCCCGTCAGCGCTCCACATCCAGGACCGGGCTCGGGGGGTCCTGACGGGCCCTGATCAGACGCGGTGCGGCTGCATTGAGATGAGAAAGTTTCACGTCTCGGTTTCCGCGTGTGTCGTTCCGCGGGAGATGGATGTTTCCGCCTCGTGGCTTTATTCGCAACAGCTGGGGTGAAAACGCTCCACGAATCGTTATGCGTTGTGGGGGTGAAGATTTTCAGACAAATTTTCAGTGTTTCGTGTTATATTCCCCGAGGGGTCGAAAACTCGAGATAATCAGTGTACACATTTGGAGACAATAAAACACAATCATCTATTAAAAATCTTTAAAACTGCACTAGAAGTTAGGCTAATGTACATTGCAGAGTTAAAAAAAGTCCGTAAAACACCATAGCATTTTCTTCAAATTGGTTGTAGCAGTCGAGAAAATCAAAACAACCAGTTGTACACTTTCAGGTAGAATTGTGGACCCCTCGACCGGTCCAAAAGGGTCAAAACCCATGCGAATTTTCCAAATTTTCCAATGATTATTTTTGATAGTTTTGTCCCAAATATATCCACATTTGAAATAGTCCCTCCCTGGCGTAGTTCCTCGTTTCGTATCCTTCATAAAATTTGAACGGGATTGGGAACCGGTCTTGAGTTGGTCGATCCCTTCCGGGCCGGGGCCGGGCTCCTGGGCCCCTGCTCCTGGGCGGAGTAGGTGCGGCAGGCATCGGGGCGAACTGTGCCGAGCCGCGGTTTGGCGCCGATTAGCCGCCCACTTGCCGCTACCGTGCCGAGCCGAGCTCCTGGGGGAGAGGAGGAGGACTCCGCCGAGGGAGGCGCGCTGTTGTCTGACAAATGCATTTATTTTGCATCACAGGAAGATAATTGGCTGAGAGGGTGGATCTTGAGACCTCCCCTGTGAGGCCCCGCGCAGCCCGGGGGCGGTGGAGGGGGGCTGCGGTGCGGAGCGGCCCGGCTAGGGGGCGCTGCTGTCGCTCACGTGGATGATTGACACCCCCCTCCGCCTCTCAGAGGATGTCATCATCGCCTACTTTTCAGTGTGTGTGTGTGTGTGTGTGTGTGTGTGTGTGTGTGTGTGTGTGTGTGTATAACGTGGTTTGTAATTATATGCTGGCGTTTGTCTTGTCGCGTGAGACGGAGACGAGCAGGGTAGTCTCACAGTTAAAACTTACGGATTTTCCGTACTCCGAGAGTCTAAGAAAAAGTCTGAGAGTGGTTTTACGTGTTCTTTTAATCTACCAGCAGCACCTCGCTATTTTTCAAAAGATCCTCCAATTTTTTTTTTTCCTTTTTCACTGAAACCTTCCGATGACAGTGGAAATTTTCCAAAACAATCGCGGGATGATCCGCCACCTCTTCTTCCCTCAGTGTCGTGATGTAGATGTTTTAGAACGTGTGGTGTAGTGGTGATGTGGGTGCAGATTGTTTGCCGCGGTGTTGTGCGGCACAGTCTCGGCTTAGCACACTCTGATTAGGGCGCCGCTCGCTGCGCGCCGCTCGCTATACGCCTCTCCCTGCCTGCCGGTTCTCTCCCCCCCGCAACACGCTGCAACACAAGTTTGCCGCCGGTGGAGGTGGGCGGACGACTTATAACGGCTTATTCCAGTTTGGGGAAGGGACGGGCCGGGCGCGGGCGGCCGGGAAAAGAAGCGCACGGAGAACGTGGGGGCGGACGTGCGGAACGTCTAAGCACGGCGGCGGCAAGGGAACCGAAGGGAACGGAACGCCGTGGAGGACTCGATTTTTTTTTCTTTATGGCGCCGAATTTCGCATCGTGTCGCGGGAAAATCACTTTTTCTCGTGATTTGTTGGGCCATAGGTATTTCTGGGCGCCACTGCAGGAGCATCGACTTCGGAGAAGTCGGGGACGACGAAGAGGGATGAGAAAGGGGGCAGGGGCGTGTTCGGCCGGCCGCGCGGCCATCCGTGATTTTTACGATTCCCGCACGCAGCCTGTTGCTACCACGACGGCGACTTTGACGATCTCATGACACCCTCATGGCTTCCGAGTCTTCTTTGTTTTTCCTTGTTCCTCGTCTACTGCCGCCGGCGCGCCATCGAGGACGAGGATAGGAACACGAAACAGAATCAAAAAGACAAAAAAAAAGGTGTGAGATTTTTTGTTTTTTGAATCTCGACTTAAATAGGAAGAAGATGATACCAACTCTAACGGTTTCCTAGTATTTTAAGAGTTTGGGAAGTTGTGAAAAGAAAGTCTTATTTGTGCGTCTGTGAATGCAGAACTGATCTGCGTGTTTAGTAAGTTTGTGTGCACCACAAGGGAGAGCCGAAGATATTTGAAAGGAAAGAACAGTAGCGGTTCGGCTTCGGCTGCCGCCTCGGGCGACTCGTTTTGAGCTTTAGTGTCAGTGCCTTGAGGTATTTTCTGCCATAAAGAGGGCATGAGAGTATAATATACGCGGTCGCGGGGTGCGGAGATGATGAGGTGCGGGGGAAAAAAACAAGGTAATGTGTACGCTGAGGGAATACGAGTCTTTGACGGCACGGCTCACGCCTCACGCCCCCGTGGCCCCCGTCATCTCACAGTTGATCCCCCCCGCGGTGGCCGGGCGCCGCGGCCGCCCTTATTAGACGGGGCGGGGCCCGGGGCCCCCCTGCAGGTGCGTGGCGGCCTGTAATCCTTGTTTGATCTCTGCAGTTTCACGCACGGGGTCGAGTGTGCTCGTCTCGCTCTATATCTCTCCCTCTCTGTCGTCTGCTCTCTGCCGGCTCGTGCGTGTATGTGACCGAGAAGGAGCGACTTTGTTCGGACGCCCCCCTCCTCCCTCCCTTCCCTCCTTCTCTCCTTCCTCACCCTTTCGTGCCGCTGTTTACTTTTCCCGCAAGTTTGATATCCAACAGTTGGCAGTAAAGTTTAATGATTACACAGCGACCAACCAGCCAGCAGGATCCGCATTCAATAGGCCAGCGAGCCGCCAACATAACCACGCCGAAAGGCGATCTCCCACGGTGTTCCCCCCACCCCGCCGGCTCCCCACTCTTGTCGATGGCTGTGTAAGACGTCAGGAAGTGCGAGCTGATCACGCGTATTTCACACTTGGCTGAAACTTTGCCCGCCGAGGCCCGGCCGAGGCCCGGCCCAGACTGTAACGCAGCAGCAGCAGGGCAGCACGTGTTTGGGTGTAGAGAGGCGGTGGCGGAGCTCGTGCTGAGGGAAGCCAGTACACCCAGAGGCCGTGCCTAGCCGTGCCGTCGATTACTTGTACTGCTTCCACGCAGTCCCTGCAGCCAACTCTCCCCCCCCCCCCCCTCTCTCTCTCTCTCCCTCTAGCACACGTGCACACTGAAGATTTTTCACGCGGTAAAAGAGCGAAGTGCACCGATATATATATATATAGTCTCTGGTAGCATCTTAGACTTTTCAGGTCTATCGTCCTGACGGAAGCTTCATACATAGACAGGTTAAGCTGCCCCCACCATATCCATAAAACTCTTGCGAAACTCTCGCTCTGTGTTTAATTATTCAGTATTCCTGTGTGAAAAGTAGTTTATGCGGAGTGTTTTGTTTTCGGGCAACGGATACGTATAATTTACCGTATTCAGGCGGCCTTTTTACAAGAAAAGACAGGCTGTACTCGAGTTCAGCTCGGCGCGGTGCGCGTAGCGGCTTCCCGGCAAGTAACTTACACTTACCCTTTGCCACCCCCACCCTACTCCACCCTTACTCGCCGAGCCATTCTCCCTCCTTTTTTTTGCCTTTTTATTTTTTTGCTCCCTTCGCCCTCTCCTTCGTCGTCTTGGCTCCATCAGACGCGGAAAATTGTATTTGGCGCCGCCGCTCTGGGTGCCCTTCCGGCCCTTATTTGTAGATTAATGGAGCATATAATGCGCCGGAATTACAAAAGGGGTCTAATCAACGCGGCGAAATCGGAGCCGGAGTGTTACGACGGAATCGTCAAAAATAATTTCAGGCCCTCGCCAGGGCAGCGATTTGTTTAAATTTACTTTTTATTTATTTTCGTGGATATCACTACGCGTTACTCATTCAAAAAAGGTAAGATCATTCGAATCTATGACTGGTATACTGAATATCTATCTATGTATCTATCTATCTATCGCCCCTCCCATCAATCCCCGGCGCCCGCCCCTCGCTCTGCCACGTGTCAGGCGGAGTCAGGGGGCCTCCATTTTACTCACCATTTCTGACGGTGCTAATTAATTTGGACGGACTTGGCTTCTTCTCTTTTTTCCCCTCCCTTTTTTCTCGCTCCCTCTCCATTTTCCACTGCCGCTCCCGCGTTGCCACTGCTAGTAGTATAGAATAGGCTGGTTCAAACAGCACTTTAGCCATATTAGGATGACCTTGGTCAATGACCTGCGATGACGTCATCGCACACGGCAGGGCCTGTCGCCGACGCACGAGCCGGCACGAGCCGCCGCGCCGGTTCGGGACCTACTGCCACAGTCACGTAACGTGTCACTAGGTCGTCTTGCGTATGACATTGGCACCGGCGCTGCTAGCCAAAACAATCATCCGTCTGCCGTGTGACCTTGGTACCGCTCAGCTCACTGCTGGCGAAAAATTAACCGCAAACAATCGGTCGCCGCACTATAGCATGGCCGAGCCGAGCACAGCGAAAAAGACGTTTGGCCGGCCGTGGTCGGCTGGTGACGGGCAGGCCGGCGAGCTGAGGAGGAAGAGGGAAGGGGGACGACAAAGTCCACGGATACAAGGTGTCATATCATAATCCACACCGCGCCGCCGACGTTAAAATAGCCAGCGTCGGCGCGTCGGCGCGCCGACCTTTTTTCGCCGGCGGCGTGCCACTCGAAGCCGCCGGCGCGGCGTAATCGGTGCGGCGCCCATCTCTAAATTGTACACAATGGTGGGCGCACACCGCCACAGTGTTGTTCTAGCTTCAACGAGTAATTTGACCGTCTGGCGTATGAACTTGGGCACCGTCCAGCTCACTGCTAGCCAAAAAATCGCAAGTACCTGATCATAAAAATTGCAAACAAAGGCGGATGCAGTCGCCACCTCCGCACCCACACGGTTAATTATATTGTCTGCCAGGTGCAGACGTCCACGGTGTGGGCCCGTCTGGCGTATGACATTGGCACCGTCCAGCTCACTGCTTGCAAAAAAATCGCAAGTAGCTGATAATATAAATTGCAAACAAATGCGGTTGCAGTCGACACCTCCGTACCCACACGGTTTGGCAGGTCCAGACGTGCACGGTGTGGGCCCCACCACACCGTCATCTGCCCCACCACTGCACTCCAGGCACTACCCAGAGTATATAACAGCAGATGCAGAAGTGAATTTTTACCAGTGAGCCAGTGTTCGCTTGTTCGCACCATACCTCAGCTCACCCCTGCAGAAGCAGAGCAGAAAACAGCAGCTACTTGCCAAACATACTTGGTGAGTAGAGTGAAAATAGTGTTTCGCAGTGTACCGCAGTTCACAACCACTGCCCAGTCCGGTGTGTGTCTGTGTGTGTGTGTGTGTGTGTGTGTGTGTCCAGGCTACCCATAGATCAGAAGACCCTGCACCGGTGTGTGTGTGTGTGTGTGTGTGTGTGTGAAATTTGTCGCAGACTGTGCGCTAGTACCACCTTAGTCCAGTCATCCTAGCATTTTTGATTGAAAAAATTTGCGGCCAGACGAGCTTTTGGGGTTTGGTAGAGTGGGTCATTCTAAGCAACTCCTAAAAATTTCAACTCGATCTGACGGTAGGTTTTTGAGAAAATCGACCTCAAAGTGGCCAATTTTGAACCTTTTTTTCGGCTTATTATTGAGGCACTCAAGCCGACGCCGTTCCGTCCTAAATAGTCCTAGAGCATTCGGATTTGGTTTAATAGACGCGGAAAAGTCTAGGGATTCTAAATATGTGCAGGTTGCTGCACTTTGGAGTGATCGTCTGAGAGGTAAGTTGAAAAAACTGAATTTTGGGTCAAAGTTTTCAAATAGTGCAAGTAAGGTTTTCTTAACATTTCTCAAAAACGGAGGCACAATTCAAAAAACGGTTGTCTATAAACGTTGTAGAGCATACACTTAGCTTTAAGACAAGCTGTCTGGGGCTTCTATGCGGTGATTGGTTACGGAGATAATCGACTTAGAATCCTACCAGGTGGTGAAAATCGGCATTTCACGATGGCTCCACTTTTGGACCTTCAGCTCGATGCTGCTTGGCCTCAAATTGACGTAGGACTCTCGGGTTTGGCTCATAAGACGCGGAAAAGTCTGAGGATTCGAAGCGTAGCCAGGTTGCGGCACTTTGGGGTCCTCATTTGAGATTTATCTTGTAAAAACTGCAATTTGACTAAAGTTTCCAAATGAGAAAAGTGAGGTTTTTCGCAAAAATCTCAAAAACGGCTGCACAAATCAAAATATGTTCCTTTATGAACGCTGTAGATCGAAGTTTAATCTTTAAAATGACATGTCTCCGGTACTCGTGTGATCATCGACGTCAGAGAAAAGTGGGTCCGAACGGCGTCGCGCGACGTCACCCGCTCGCCCCCGGCCGGCCTGGGCCCATGTGTGCCCCAATCGGTTTTCGAATCGCAGCACATTTCGCGCTCAGGGGTGTGAACAACGCCCGCCCAGGCCGGCCGGGGAAACTTTAGTCAAATTGCAGTTTTTGCAAGATAAATCTCAAATGAGGACCCCAAAGTGCCGCAACCTGGCTACGCTTCGAATCCTCAGACTTTTCCGCGTCTTATGAGCCAAACCCGAGAGTCCTACGTCAATTTGAGGCCAAGCAGCATCGAGCTGAAGGTCCAAAAGTGGAGCCATCGTGAAATGCCGATTTTCACCACCTGGTAGGATTCTAAGTCGATTATCTCCGTAACCAATCACCGCATAGAAGCCCCAGACAGCTTGTCTTAAAGCTAAGTGTATGCTCTACAACGTTTATAGACAACCGTTTTTTGAATTGTGCCTCCGTTTTTGAGAAATGTTAAGAAAACCTTACTTGCACTATTTGAAAACTTTGACCCAAAATTCAGTTTTTTCAACTTACCTCTCAGACGATCACTCCAAAGTGCAGCAACCTGCACATATTTAGAATCCCTAGACTTTTCCGCGTCTATTAAACCAAATCCGAATGCTCTAGGACTATTTAGGACGGAACGGCGTCGGCTTGAGTGCCTCAATAATAAGCCGAAAAAAAGGTTCAAAATTGGCCACTTTGAGGTCGATTTTCTCAAAAACCTACCGTCAGATCGAGTTGAAATTTTTAGGAGTTGCTTAGAATGACCCACTCTACCAAACCCCAAAAGCTCGTCTGGCCGCAAATTTTTTCAATCAAACGGCCCTTTTTTGGCTAGGATGACTGGACTTGTGGTGTGGCATGGTTCACAGTCGCTGCACCGCCGTGTGTGTGTGTGTGTGTGTGTGTGTGTGTGTGTGTGTGTGTGGGTGTGTGTGTGAAATTTGTCGCACACTGCGTGTTGCCTGTCGTGTTGCATGTAGTCGTGTGTGTGTGTGTGTGTGTGTGTGTGAAATTTGTCGCACACTACGTGCTGCCTGTCGTGTTGCATGTAGTCGGTGTGTGTGTGTGTGTGTGTGTGTGTGTGTGTGTGTGTGTGTGTGCACTCTTGCCTACAGGCTACCCGCAGATCAGAAGACCCTGCATCGGTGTGTGTGTGTGTGTGTGTGTGTGTGTGTGTGTGTGCACTCTTGCCTACAGGCTACCCGCTACCGCATCGTGTGTGTGTGTGTGTGTGTGTGTGTGTGTGTGTGTGTGTGTGTGTGTGTGTGTGTGTGTGTGGTGAACCGAAGTTCACATACGCTGCACCGCCGTGTGTGTGCCACCGCTTCTGCTCGTTACGGCGCGAGCTGGGCAGCGGGCACCTATGGCTGCCATCTAATCCGGGTAGAAGCGCTCGTTTTCCTCCGGCCTCCGGTAAAGTGCTCTGCTGATATCCGTTGTTTTTTTCTTTGCAGTGCTGAAGTATCGGCTGTTTTTTGCTGTGCATATCTGCATTTGAAGGTCTGCACCAGTTACAGTTTCCAAACTTCATTTTGTGTAGCAAAGGTACGTATTATAAAATGCTAAAAAATTGCGTCTTTTGAGTATTAAAGACCACAGCTACACAGACTTTTGTTCTTTTTTGCAATCACAGTTAAATTAAAGCTTGTGTTTTTTTCCCGATCTAATTTGCAGTACCACACTTAATTCGCTGTTTTTTTGCTGTGCATATCTGCATTTCAAGAACTGTGCCAGCTACAGTTCACGAAGGTAATTTAAACATGCTAAAAAAAATTATGTTTCTTTTTAAATATTTCGTGTCGTAGTGATTAACAGTTTTTTCTTCTGTTATTTCACAGAAATTTACTGATCTATTTAGTACAAATCACCACATTACCACATCTACTGTTGCGGTGTGCAGCTGTTCTCCGGACTACGATAGCGACACTCCGTACCACACACATCAGCGCAACGCCAACCGCCAACCGCCAACACCGCTACACACACTACATCCAACTTCCGCTTCCACCAACGTCAACGGTGAGTGTCTACCCGCTTCATGGCAGGGAATAGCATTCACCAAAGGCTTCAACTTCTATCTCACCCTCCGGTTTTCGTCAAATTCTCAGAATTAAACGAGAACTACCCATATACCGTTGCCAAAATATCCTCCTTGAGTACCCAGTACGGCAATCGCGTTTGCGCAGATATCTGCACGCCCGACGCAAAGTCGATTAAAAGGGTAATTTTGCCGGCTAGATTCCAAGATCTGGAAACAGACATAGAAGAACTCAATTCTCTAATTGATTCCGGTTCTCGACAAGGCTACGTTAGGCTGCTAATGTTAAGATGACAAGGCTACGTTAGGTTGCTAAGGCGTTTTTTGTCAAATTTGGTTAATTATCTTGTGTTTGTTGCTGCCTTTTCAAGCCACTGGCTAAGTGGATTTTTTGCCTTGAACTTAGTTACCAACTACCTCCTGCCCTGTGCTGATCATATTCTTCTATTCATTATTTGCAGCGCTTTACGGTATCCACCACCTTCCCTTATCAACTTTATTACGTGTACTAAAGGTGGGTGTTATAAATGATGAAAAAAACTGTGTGCATTAGTTTCTATTTCTGAATGAGGGCCAAAACTAAAAGTTTTTTTATTTCACAGAAATTGGAGAGTTACGACTGACTCGTTCCGTACACATCGACGAAACAGAACAGTATTTTTTGGTGAGTATAGTCAGCCAGCGCTACACGCGCCGAGCTGCCCTATTTTTTTTGCAATCACAGCCCAATTAAAACTTTTTTTTCGCTATTATTTGCAGTGTTGCACGACATTTACTGTTGTGCTGTGTAGTTGTACTCCGGAGTAGAACAGCCCTTCTTACTTCCAAGTAAGTGCAAGAAAGTCCAAACGGTGCATTTTGTCTCCATGTTACGCCCGCATAGTTTTTTAAGACGTTTGTTGCATTTTAATGTTACAGGTAGCACACACATCAGCGTATCCAGCCACAGCTACCCATCTGCTCACGATAAATCGCACAGCAGCTTCTACCAAAAAACCTTCTACACTGTGATGACCAAATGTGTACATAATTGACAGTGGACAAAGTAGTCACCAGACGCGAAGCCAAGCTACATAGAACACAGTCCTCCAGGAGCCGAGTTAGTTGCGCACAGATCGCCACGGGATAGGAACCATCGCCGCCCTCCAGGCAACATATAGTATATAGTAAGTAAACACTGCCTCCAAGATGTGTACCTAAGTGATATCCTAGAACACCCCCAAAGGTCGCACATCGCAGTGGTGGCAGAGGCAACCTCCACGTGCTCGGTCATGGGTGCGTAGGCGTAGGCGTAGGTGAAGTTAGGACCGCAGGTCGTAGGAAGGGAAAGTGAAGCAGCAAGAGCAAGCGGTTCGTAGCAAACCAAAAAAAACCAGGGATCTAGAAGTAAAATGGGCACCCAAACGCACTTTGGGTATGCACGAATCGCACGAGATCAACCGGACTGGCATGCGACGATGTGGTCCGGCCGTCAAATTCTTCCCCTTCTCCTTGGTCCGAATCAATTGAGAGAGGCAATAATATCGCACCTAACCCCCTTCTGGACATCCCCCCATCGGGTAACGATAATGGTACGTACATATATGCGCCCACTCACCCGCGTCAGGCCAGGACCGGACACATACAGGCAACTGGTAGACGTCCTCAAGTGCTTGGACGAGCGACTGGACGCTCCTCGCGTGGTCAGGCTAAAAACCGACTTTTATCCACCCGTGTCCTTACCCGCCCAAATCGGTTCTTACTGGCTTACCTCGGAGGCACAAACACCTGAAATTGCATGCACCTACAAGCGACAGCCGCCCCAACACTCGGCCACGCTCGCGACTCCTGTTCTCCCCAGTAAAGAAGGCGATCACTCGTATATCCAGTTTCTCAGCGTCCCAACATTAGTGGCGCTAGCTCAGGGGGAGGAAGTGTCCACAGCAATAGCCGCCGATGAGCAGCTCAATATGATGAGGTGTGGGTTGGACAGCAAAGGCACCCTGTTCATCAGTACCTACGGTGAACTTTGGGGTACTGGATGGGAAAAACATAGTTCAATCGAAGTGTTTGTGTCGAACCGCACGACAGCCACGCGCGTTTGGCCCTCAGTTGAAGCCATACTGGAATTAACCATGCGGTTTCCTAACATTACGGAGGTATTCTTCCAACACCTACGTTCGGAGTTCGTGATCATTCGACTCCAAGGGTTTAGATGTCAGGGTAGGCTAACAGGCTACCGAATAAAATTCAGCCGTTCCGCACCCCCATCTCCCTCTCCGCAGCTGTCCCTACGCGCGCTAGGAACTAAAGCGATCATCAGCTCCACCGCCCTCCCGTCACTCCTCCCCGACATTTTCTCAATCGGTATTTTGGGAAGGAAGCTTCTAAAATTAATAGCAGAACGCTACCAGTGGGTAGTCGTACGAAGCGACCCACTTTCCATACTAGTCCCCTTTTGGCAAGTACAAGACAGGGATTGGACAACGGTCGACACACTGTCAGTAGCATTCCAATACCCTTTGCCATACGCCATCGCGGCATATGTGGCATACCTAGAACAAGCAGTCGGTACAATAGCGCCACCGCGAGTTTTCCAAATTTACTACAGTGGCAATGATTGCTCAGCTCCAGAGGCCATAAGTGGTCTGAGGCGCGTGTACGGAGAATGGCCGGGAATAGCCCAATACCAAGCCGTCCATACCAGACCTTCCTTAGCTTAACACCCGTCCAATAGTAACGCAGCCAGATCGCAACACGCAAGGTCAAGGCCGCGTAATACCGCACGGAAATAGGTCGGGAGAACGTTTGCGTCGCGGCGGGCAGAAATATGGGAAACAAGACAAGCACAGCACAGAAAAGTACTTCGCTACAAACCACAAAAATATTCTAAATTCGAAATTTTGATGTTTGTTCAGGAACAGAAATGGAGGCGGGAAAATCCGCAATGACTAACTTCATCAACGACCGTGACTTGGCAGTTGCAGTGGACCGTTTGACGAGAGTGGCTATGACTTCTAAAGCCTCTCAAGTCATGACCTATCGACTTAAAAAGACTGTGACAACAACATTGACTCCATATTTTACTAAACACCGCGGTAAGGTAGTATTCGCTGCGTACGGCGACATCAGCGCACAGTACAAAATTTTTACCAAAGCGGTTGAAACGTTTAAAGATAACTGTCGCTTGCGCCTTGTTTCTCCATTTAGAATGTGCAATAATACCTTTATACTGTGCCACCGCGAGTCAGACTGTAAGCAAGCACTGAAAATAATGAAACGCCTTTTGCGTAAAGTTACACTACAAATCAGAATCGCATTAAAAGACACGCACAAACTTGTTAAACTCCATGCAAAATTCGGACAAGACCTATTACCAAAGTACGTAACTCGCCGATGCACTACTGTTAACGACCAACCTATTATGTACACTGCTGTCGGTCTAGTGTTCACATTTTTATACAAAGCCCCGTTCATGTATGAATGGGTCGACAACGATGACGACCTTCCCCTAGCAGCGCGGACGACTCGCAACTTGACCTGACGTTACGTATATAAAAGGTCCAGCTCAACTGCGTTACCCAATCAAATTTAAAAAAAAATTGTCATTCACCGCAAAATAAAAAGCGTGCGAACTGAAAAAAAACGGTATAAATACAATGTCATTTCACCACCCAAGCCTGTGGATCGTGAGCGGTAGTTCACAAAGTGGGAAATCTGAATGGTGCTGTCGTCTGGTGGAAGAGTCGAATCGAGTGTTTGACACAGCATTTAAATCTGTGGTCTGGTGTTACTACGGTAACGAATCGGCCGTACCACGCTCGCGCCTGTCAAAACACAACGTCACATTTCACCCGGGACTACCTTCCGATTTTTCATCGTTTTCAAAGGATTCTTTAATTATAATTGACGACTGCCAAGCGGAAGCGGCAGCAAGCCCGGCAGTACTCGGTCTTTTTACTCGCGGTTCACATCACGATAGGCAAACTGTAGTTTTGGTCGTCCAAAACCTGTTTGCACCCGGCAGACATTATAGATCGTTATCGTTACAAACACACACGTATTGTCTTTTTCGAAATTTTCGAGACAAGGCACAAGCAGGTGTGTTTTTTCGACAAATAAGCCCTTTGAACTGGCGTGATTTGACGCGTATGTACGAATCCGCCACGAATAGACCGTACAGCTACTTTATTGTCGACTGTCACCCTGCCACAGTAAACAACGCACTTCGTTTTCGTACGAACATTTTTGGAGAGAGCGCGTCGGGCGAAAACAGCATCGGCGCGCAAGTCGTGTTTGCTGCACCGTCTGACCTGACACTTGAAAATGGCTGGAGTCAAGAGGAGATTAAGACAAAGAGAGACGAGAGCTCAGGTTCAGACGAGGCTGAGAAAACACTGGTATTTGTTGCACGTGCTAAGTACGGCAAATAACAAATTACGAAAAAGTATATTAAGAGACGCCGACCGCGCGCTGATCACTACGTTGTCTGAGTGCTCACTGAACGTATTGCGATCGAATCAACCGATTTCCCCACACTGTAAAAAGGTCTTGTCAAAACACAAGGCTTCGCTACGCAAATTAAGTGAGACACACAGCCGTGTGCCTTGGAGGCAAAAGCGTAAGGTTCTTGTCCAACGCGGTGGGTTTCTCGGTGCGCTTCTGAGCTCTGTTCTCGCCGGTGTGCTCTCTAATATGTTATTTAACAAGAACGGCCAGTAATTAAAAAAAAAATGGTCGTCGTAAGTGCAGCATCACAACCCAAGTACGAAAAATTGTATTTGTTGACGAGCAGTCAAATGCGACGGCTTACTGCGGAACGTAAGGAGAAGCCTTCTCAGAAAGGTGGAGCCTACGATATAGAAAGTGAATTAAAGCGTAATGAGTTTGATCGCGTGCAGGCAGACATTGACAAAACACTTGGTCGTACAGCTCCGACGAGACGTAAACGGGCTCAAATAAATAGAAAGTCAGACAAGCGTAGTAAGGTAGTCAAGAGACGGAAAAGAGACAGTACAGTACCGCCAACTGATAGAGACCTTCCGTATACAGAACGTGATCTGCTGGCCTACCACAAATACCGCGAATTGAACAATAGGCTGCAAAATATTCTAGAGTGGTTTCGTCACCGTGAGCAAAAACAGCAACCCGGACACGTGCTGCCACCACCACTGCGGTTTGAGGAACAACTACCACCGACGCGTGCATCAGTTGATAGGGCGATCAAAGCAGACCCTGCTGTTCAAGTGCCACGACGCCCCGTCAAGGTTGCGCGGCGGCGGCGCATAGCGAGTGCGGGGGCGGAAGCGGAGGCGGGAGCGGGAGCGGGGACCCCCGCGGGGGCTTAGGCGTCCAGCGCCCTACTACGCGAGCGAGAGCCCGCTCCGAGTCGCGGAAGCGTAAGGAGCAAGTTGAGGAGCAGCAGCAGTCAAGTTCGCCGTTGATACCTGCAAGGTTTTTGCGTTCGAATAAGCGTGGCATGATAACACCGATATGGGACACCATCGACATGCCCGAGTCACCCGCAAAAAGAAGGCTGACGCAGGAGTTGGGTCGCGTAAAAAAGATAAAACCGGTTTCAAAACGCTTGTCAATCGACTAGAGAAATTTTACTATGACGTGCAGCATCCAGCCTCATTTTCGTCCATTGAACGCTTACGGCAAGCAGTGCAAGAGGGCGAACGTAAGCGTGTTGATGGAAGTGTGGTGTCGCGTTGGTTAGATGCGCAGCCAACGTACACAATTCATCGTCAGGCGCGGAAAACGTATCCCACCAATGCTTATCGCGTGTTAGCACCCGATCGCTTATGGGAATGTGATCTTATCATTACGAATAATATTGCAGAGTACAATCGTCCGTATACCTGTCTTTTGAGTGTCATTGACGCTTTTGACAGGTATGCCTGGGTCGAAGCGCTGAAAAGCAAGACAGGAGTCGAAGTCGCGCGCGGGTTCTCAGCAATTTTAAAGCGGAGCGGTGGGCGACGTCCGGCGTTTTTGCAGAGCGACTCAGGGTCTGAGTTTTTGAACAGGACAGTGCAAAGTCTTTTGAAGCAGCATGGTATCGTACATAGAGTGACGGGAGGAGAGGTTAAAGGGGCACACATCGAGCGGTTTAACAGGACTCTGCGAGATAAGATGTGGCGAGCCTTTTATGCCCGCGGTTCATACGACTTTAGACCGATTTTGCAGGGGCTTGTTCACGGATATAATCATGCGATTCATCGGGAGCTTGTTGGATTAGCTCCGGCTTCCGTACGCGCGGAAGATCAGTTTTCGATTTGGATGCACAAGTACGTACAGAACACGCGAGTCATACGCCGGCCAAGGTATAAAGTAGGGCAGTATGTGCGAATGTCGTTTAATCGTAGCGGTGCAGCGTTTGCGCGCGGTTATACGCAATCCTTTACCGAAGAAATATTCCGAATCGCGCGTATTCAGACGCGGCACAGTACCGGGGTTTTGTCTAACCCGATTTATCACTTAGAAGATCTGGCTGGAGAACCGATCAAGACGGGGGCGTACGAATACGAACTTGTACCTGTAACGTTCGATCCAAAAACGGCGAAGTACAAAATTGAGCGCATTGAAAAGGAGCGGAGGGGGAAGGGTGGCGAGCGAGAGGTTTTCGTAAAGTTTTTAGGTTATCCACGTAGTATGAACCAGTGGTTACCGGCTAGCGCTGTTGAAAGTGTTTAGTGATGAATGTTACATACGACGAAGACGATTTCTACGTCATACTTCCGTCGGACTCGTCTAGCGAATACTACGAAAACAATACGTTAGCTCATTTCACGACACATTTGGCTAAACCGATTCATCTGAATCCGAATAGACAGTGGGCCGTAGCGGTTGTCTCTGTATATCTGCCCCCTAACGAAGCACTTTTACGCCGCTTTACCGGTCAGACGCAGAGGTTGCTCATACGAGGACCTCGAGGTGCTGAAGGACCAGCGGGACCTATCGGTCTCACTGGAGAACGGGGTCCGGAAGGACCCAGCGGTGTCGAGGGACCTCCAGGCCCTGCAGGCAGGCAGGGTGATACAGGACAAGATGGACGACCAGGCCGCCCCGGTTCGCCAGGACCGCCCGGGCCAGCAGGAATTCCAGGTACCAAAGGGGATCCGGGGACACCTGGTGCGGACGGTAGGGAGGGTCTTGGAGGACCTCGTGGCCCAGCCGGTCCCCCAGGCACGCAGGGACTGCCTGGTCCACGTGGCCCGCCTGGTGTCCCGGGCTCTGCGGGACTTTCAGGCGCGACGGGAAAGGAAGGCCAAGCGGGCCCGCCCAGCCCGCCTGGACCTCCCGGAGCCAGGGGACCGGAAGGACCGCGAGGGGCGGAGGGGCCGGTCGGGCCGATTGGAGCTACGAGACTTGTGCCTGGACCAGCTGGTCCAAGCGGCGCGCAGGGTGCGACGGGAGCTAGAGGGTTGCAAGGTATCGAAGGCCCGAGGGGGCCGCCGGGGCCGCAAGGGGTCAAAGGTGACGACGGACCTAGTGGTAAACAGGGCGTGCCCGGATCCCGTGGTGACCCAGGAGTCACAGGAGCCAAAGGAGCCACCGGGCCCGCAGGCAAAGACGGACGAGATGGAGCAGATGGGAAGGAGGGGGCGGTAGGTCCTGAGGGCCCTATGGGTCCGCAAGGGTTTGCAGGTGCTCAAGGTCCTCCAGGTGAGCGCGGTTTACAGGGGGAAACCGGTTATCGAGGGGTGGAGGGGAAGCAAGGTCCAAAGGGCGACACTGGGCCGATCGGTCCGCCTGGAATCAAAGGAGATACCGGTCTTACAGGCCAGCGAGGCCTTCCTGGGGAGCGAGGTGTGGCGGGCGACATTGGCGGGCAAGGACCTCGCGGTGAGCGAGGGCCGAAGGGCGATCGGGGGGAGCAGGGCCTAATCGGTCCACAAGGTCAGGACGGGCCGCTTGGAAAACAAGGGCCCCAGGGAATAGCAGGAAAAGTCGGTATTGCTGGACCTATGGGGCCGACAGGACCTCAGGGTTTGCAGGGTTTGAGAGGGTTGGCTGGTCCGCAGGGTGAGCGGGGTGACATCGGCCCGACTGGAGCCGAGGGGGTCAGAGGTCAACGTGGCCCGGAGGGCCCTGTTGGCATGAAGGGCGACACTGGTGTTGCGGGGCCGGCGGGGCCTACAGGGGCGCAGGGTCCACGCGGCTTAGACGGCAAAACCGGAGAGCAGGGCAAAGAGGGTAGGCAAGGGGTCAAAGGTGAGACTGGTGAACGCGGAGAGCAAGGACCAGTTGGTGAGAAGGGTGAGGTTGGTGAGACTGGTGAGGACGGGGCTCCTGGCCCGCAAGGAGTACCAGGGCCTCCAGGACCGCCCGGATCTGACGGTTCTCAGGGCGAGCAAGGTTTCCCAGGACCTCCGGGACCTGTTGGCGAACGTGGCCCAATAGGGCTCCGAGGCGAGCGTGGCACGCAGGGTTTTCGAGGTCCTAAAGGTCAGGACGGAGCTGATGGTAGCGACGGCGAGGACGGAGCTGACGGACGCGACGGAAAAGATGGCGAGGCGGGGCCTCCAGGACCACCAGGAACCCCTGGTCCTCAAGGGGTTAAGGGTGATGCTGGCCAAAAGGGTGAGAAGGGCGATAAGGGGGATGATGGAGCTGCCGGCCTGACTGGCGAGCGTGGGGTGGAGGGCCGGCGTGGTAAGACTGGACCCGTTGGACCCGCAGGACCCAGGGGTCCTGCCGGACCGACTGGTGCAGCCGGTGTTCGTGGTCCTCCGGGTGCTGCAGGTCCCACAGGCCCAGTCGGGCCCATGGGACCTCCAGGACCACCACCAGCTTCCGTAGACATAGACTCGTTGCCGCATGCTTCTGTGCAGGTGAAATTAGGCCATCGTGCAGCTGCATACGTCGAAGTTGGAAATTACGACAGTACTCCTGCATTTATTCGCGCTTTAACAAGGACACTACCTGAAAATTATGCCCATTTGCTTGTTGCTAAGTTCCAGCAATACATTCGACAGTTTCAGGCAGCTCGAGTAAATGCAGGCGCTTTATCGGTCACAGGTTACGTACGAATTCTAACTAAACCCGGTAATTCCAGTTCCATGGTGACACTGAGTCGTAACCGCTACGACTCCGTAGCTGATATGATGGACGATGCGATAGCACACTGTTCTGTAAATGCAGTAGTTAATTTGTGGATCACCACCCTCGCCACAGCAGTAGGACTTGTAAAACGATCATTGGGAACTCTTGTTGATCATGCGCCTGTTGCGTACTTGGTCGATCCTGTTTTGTTGCCTCAGTCGTTCGTGCACGTAATGTTAGGTCCAAATAGCGCATTTGCTATTGAGCCAAAGGTGTTTGAATCTGTGCACTTATTTTTCCATCACATTACGCGTACATTAAACATGGCGCATATGCGGTTATTACGAGACAAGCTTTTGGAATACAGAAATGAATACAATGCGCTTGGGAAACGTGCTGGGAAAGTTACTGTAGCAAATGTGCTAGCTACTGTTAAGCTGGGACCCGACGAAGGGCAGTTTGTTAATATTGTCAGGTTAAAGTACGACTCGATTGCTGAGTGGCTAGATGATATATGCAAACATGCTGAGGTGGACGCGTTGTGTGTTACCTTTTTGGACAGATTGATTGATATAGCAAAATTGATCGTATTGGAGGAAGGACAGGCAGGTGGAGGTGGTGGACACGTTCTGGAAGATGTAGGACCGCCTGCTCCAAAGCGGTTGAAGCGTCAAGCGTCAGTGTCGGGATTACCTTCCTCACCGCCGCCATCTCCTTCTGCTTCACGCCCCGCTTCACCTACTTCGGCATCTGTCAGCAGTGCTTTTGAGTCGGACGGACCCATATATTTGTACAGTGATATCCTCGCACCGACTCGAATCGGTGATGTGATGGGTAAAGTAATGCGCGTTTTGCCTCCGCCGGAAGCTGGTCCATATTTTAATTTTTCGGATCGTCATTATCTCCCGATTGACCGAACAACGTTTTCAACAATTACAATCATGTTAGCCAACAAACTTGGCCAGCTTTATCCGTTTGCTGACAGTGAAGATCCAACTATCGTCACGTTACATATAAAATGCGTTGCATAGGCAATGTTTGTGACATTGTGTCGACACTTTGCGTTGAGAGCGGTACCGTGCAGTTATGGATCCGTACATGCAACATTATTCCTCGCAGACGGGAGGGAATTACGATCTCAGTATTGGACCAGTGTACCATGCAGGTTTTCGTAGACAGCGTGGGCGCGGGTTTGGTTCGTTTTTGCGTAGCGTAGTGTCTTACGTCACACCACTGTTTAAAAGTGGTGCCGTGGCGTTGGGGAAGGCTGCTTTAGAAACTGGGAAGAATATAGCTTCGGACGTCATGGCATCTGACGGTGCGCCGATCAGTATAAAAGACATTGCACGGCGTCGAGTTTTGGAAACACGCGACAATATGGCAAAACGCATGCGTGGTGCAGGTCGACGACGCAAACGACGCACACGTGTTACTGCTAAGCGCGGTGGGGGAAGGCGTGTCGTCAAACCTATAGCAAAAAAACGAAAAACTAGACGCGCACCCCGTGCAAAACACGACATTTTTACGGGAATGTAATTTTTTTTTGTTGCAGATGCTTATGTGGGACACTGTTGTAAAACGAGAGCTGAGTTTGAGCAACTGCGTTACTGTACGTCTTTATGATACAAAAATTTGTGTGTCAGGCTGTATTAGCCTGTGTTCGAGTATGACAAGATTTCACGATCAACTGTCGTTTTTGGCTGATGTGCTTGTTAAAAATAATCTTCGTATTGTAAAATGGCAACACTTACCTCATGGTGGTGTTGAGTATGTTTACAATGAGGCATTTTCTGATGTGGGTATATAAGTGGGTCGCAATTAGCGAGTCGTAGCAGTCACCATGTCGAGCTCAAGCCAATTTGTGCCTGTGCTGAAAAGTCAGTTAGATTTTTTTAAGCCCAAAGCTGTTCAAACAAGCCAACTCGGGTATGAAACAATTGCCTTAAAACCGATCAATAGTGTTGGAACGCGGTCGAAGCGTATCGAATTCTTCCATCCGGGAAAAGGTTCCGATTTTTATCGCAACCTCTCTCGTACGTATTTGTACTTTAAGTTTAAAGTTAGTACGAAAACAAATACCGAGGTTAAAGCAGGCAAATATTCTTACATCAATTACCTGGCGCAAACAATAATTAATTCGTTGGAAGTTCAGTTGAATCAGACAACAGTAACTCGCAATGCAGACAACCATATGTTTAGAGCTTTCATAGAGCTTTTACTATCGAATGATAAAGTTGATGCCGAGTGCCATCTAGCGTCTGCCGGGTTTGCTGTGGACACTGGTACAACTATCAACATACTTACTGGAAATGGTTCAGGAGAAGCTCGCGCAGCATCGATTAATGCCTTAAAGGAGGTGGAACTTGTTGCTAAATTGCACGGTGACATATTTAATTCGCACTTGTTTATACCTAACGGTGTTGATTTGGGAATAAATATTAATTTAAACAATGACGAGTTCATTTTGTGGAGTGATGAGGCGACGCCAGATGCTGTTTTTCATCTGCTTGATTGTACTTTGTATACGGAAATATGTCACATAAATCCAGCTGTTATGACAGCACACGCACGCACATTCCAAGACCACAATGCGATATTCCCTTTACAGCACGTTGAATGTCAAGCTATTACCGTCGCGAAAGGACAGCGCTCCATTCAACTTGACAATGTGTTTACTGGACGTTTGCCCACTTTAATTCTAATTGGCATGGTAGAAAACGACGCATTTGCTGGTCAGGTTGGCAAAAATCCTCTGTGTTTTAAACATTACAACCTCGTTGACATGAGCGTGAGCGTGAACGGGACAGTGCACAGAATAGGTCCAATTGATTTTACAAACGATAAATGCGTCATGGCATATCACTCTCTGCTTAAATCGACGGGTATTTTAGAACAAGCTGAGCCGCCGGTGATATCGTTTGATAGGTTCAAGCACGGTTATTGTTTGTTTGGAGTGGATCTTAGTGCCGACGGTTCAAGTACCGGAGATGGTACCCACTCCTCGTTGCAAAATGTCGGTAATGTGCGAATAGAAGCCTCGTTCGCTTCCGCTTTAACTGATGCTGTGACGTTTGTCATTTACTCCGTCAAAGAGGGTGGGGTGGTAGAAATTGACAAAAATCGTAGTGTTTACGTTTCACTGTAATTGTCTGTTATAGTTGTGACGTAGAATGCAATCACTGGAATCGTCGTTCAAGCATCTTTCGCTCCTGCCCACTGCTACGGATTCGTTCTGCGTCATATCCTTCACTCGAGTTTTTGGCTATAATATGCGACAGGAATTTGTTAGTGAAATAAGTTTTGATATAAGCTCATTCAACCTTGCAAACCCTTTCACGTATGTTGTGAGAGTACAGAAGAATTTGCCAGATTACGTCGTGCCCTATTGGTGCCCGAGAACTGGTATAAAAAGTACACAGGGGCGTGTAACACTGACACGAGTACGCGCAATCTTGACAGATTTGTTGCGGGTAGCTAATGTAAAAACTGTAATTTTTTGCGAGTACTGGCAGGAAGAGTTATTGTGTAGGTTGCTTATCTCAAAAGAGCAGTTTCGAGTACTTGGTGCTCATACCTTTGAAAACTTCCCGGGATTCTTAGACGTGAGTGCTGCAGGGAGCGGATGCTGGAACCACAGCACGTCTCATCAAAGTAATCAATATTGGGAGTGCTCGGAGAGCCGCGTGCGGACCTTAATGCAATGGTTAAAGAAAGAGCGACGGATGTTTTGACAAGTAATCAGATTCAGTGTAATTTAATCAAGCACAAATCCACGTGTCATTTTTTTGAAGGTGTTTTTGCATTGGACGAGTTGCCGAAACACCATTTGCGTAAACGTCCTACGTTGGTTGTTTGTAATACTGCATATTCTAAATCGCCAGGTGAACATTGGATTGCTTTTTTTATCGACGATATGTGCGTGGAATACTTTGATTCATACGGATGTCCTCCGTCAAATGTAGCTCTGTTGAATTTCATTTCCGCACAAGGAGGGGACGGTACGCGTTTCAATACACGCTGTCTGCAGGCAGTCGACGCAACAACGTGTGGCAAGTACGTTACAACATACCTGTTACATCGTTGTTTAGGCTACAGCATGGAGACGTACGCAAACGCGTTTGGGGATGATCCGGATAAAGAGGTGCGGGAATTATACCGCAGGCAGTTTGCAATTTACTCAGGGGTGGGGGGAGGGCAACGGTGTAGGTCAAAATGTATATAAGCGTACGCTTTTGAAAGCTGATGCACAGTATATAAGCGTACGCTTTTGAAAGCTGATGCACAAACACAATGCGTCTTGTAGTCGACTTTGTCGGGTTTGAGGACAATCAAGGACGGACCATCCTCAAGGAGTTGGCCGTTGTTGATGTTCATAGCGGGCGGTTGCAGCATTTTGTTTTTAAATCTAGTATACCGTGGGGCGAGCTCACCCCTACTGCACAAACTAACAATACTATAAAAATACGAAACGAGCATGGAATAAAGTGGGAGGCTGGAAACATTCCGTACAACGAGATAGTGGATGTGATGACACGTGTACTACAGCGTGCTACCGTCGTGTACGCGATGGGAGCTAACAAGTGTTCCGTCATTTCAAAATTGACAAATCGCTCATGCATAGATCTTGAAGAAGAGTTCAAAATGCCAAGGGCGAAAGTAACAGGGTTTAGTGGTACAAGGTGTCTGCTTCCTTGTCACCATATTGAACAATACAGTTGCGCTCTTTCGAATGCAAGCGTGGGGGCTCAGTGGATGAAGTACTACATCGCAAAATTAAAAACGGAGAACATTTGCCCTCAAATGCCCTTGCCAATTCTTGGGGAAAATACTAATGCAGACATCGCTTCTGTATCACCGGGGCGGTGTTAAATGTTGCAGATGTACCCGACACGCGGCGAGCTGCGAATGAGGTTCAGCGGGCAGGTGGACCTCGTGATGTATTTTAATGACGGAAGCATGCCAGTGAGGATGTCGCACGATTGTTCAAACGTAATGGACATGATCAGGACCATGGTAGGGTTGCTGCCGTACATGGCCTCCATGGACATGTCGGTGGTTAGGGTTACGCCGTACTACGGCGATAACCCTTCCCTAACCATAGGTTCTGTGTTCCATTTGGAACCGATAGGGACAGTCGATGTCGATACAACCTAATGGCGTGTATTTGTGTGTGTGTGTATGATTTTTTTGTTGTAACATCATAAATGAAATAAAAATGGAGATGGAATTATGCTGGTTGTCCATCACAATTAACTGCGTTGGATGGGGCAGTTAATACAAAAAAAAGTCTTTATATTTTTTCCCGTTTTTTTTTGCGATACGCTTGTTGCAGATGGACGGGTGTCTGAGAGAAGCAGTGATTTCGTGCTCGCGAGACGCCACGTATTTGCTTATGCATGTGACACCGACCAAAATTCTGCTCGAACCATTGAATACTTCTGAAAGGAAAGACATTACTGAATGTTTGAAGACAACAACTATGTTTAGTATTTTACCAATAATTGACGTGCTTGCACAACACCACTTTAGAAATACACATGTGAGCCGAACTGGTGATAGTTTTGTGTACATGTTCGAAAACGAGTTAAATATACAGTTATACAAGGAATTGTGGTGTGATAGCAGTAACTGTTTAAGGTTAAGTCATACTGACTAACATAATTATTCTGTGTTTAGGATGTCGGGGATGGAAGCTACGTATACGACAGGAATAGTCACTCTCAGAATGCAGCACGATCCTCCAGGAGCGCGCGGTACAAATACATTAACATTTGAATTAGTCCAAAATCGACATGAAATCTGTGTTTTCAATAAGTGGTGTTATGGTTTTCGAGGTTTTATTAACCAGTTAGATATATTACTTAGAAACATGTGCTGGCGCGGAATGAGTATTGAAAAGGTGTGTTATGTGACATCAACTGACATGACTGAGTTGACATTTGAAGTTCGCAAAACAGATAGGGGCGATGGTATCGTGACAAATTATCATGCCACCGAACCTGATAAAGGGGTTTTCTGATTGTAGGTATGGTGCTTGGTCCGGTTAGCTGCATCTCGCTGCGCCTTTCTGGCAACGCATACTTTAAATGCACAACCTGGAGTAGGTTTATGGAATTAGAGCATGATAATCAACTAGAAGAGATGTCGCATTTAGAATTTCTTCAGCTCATTCAGAGCCTTTTCATACCAGCAGAACAGGAGCAGACAGTGATTAGTTCGATCCAGCTTAATCAAGTCGCTGGTTTACACACGCTATACATACATTACGAACCGCGAAAGGAGTTTACAGACCGGCATGAGGAACATGTATTGGAACCTGATGAAGGGTTTGCGATCTGATTTGCAGGCAATGGCTGGCGCGTCAATTGCTTCAAGCTCCACGTTGAATCCCGTGGACCTGAGCGGAGCTAAAAATTTTTTCATAGTGATTCACGTAGATAAAGTCGAGCTAAAATACAGTAATAATAAGTCTTGTATTGATGACACTGACGCTGATACAGCTAGGTGTATTGAATACGCTTACAAACAGCTAATGCTATGTGCCCTGTCCGAATATATTACTCTTATTCGCTCTGTTAGTTTTTCCTTTATACTTAGAGGATCTATGATAAGGTCTCAATCAGAATTAGTACTATGGTTTGGTTTACACGAGCGAGTCGACACTGATGTTCACTATACCCTTACTCCTGAAGATTACATACAGAGAAAGCGCGAAGAGGAGTTGGAAAGGCTCAACGCTGAGCGAGCATTGATGTTACCATTTTTAATGGCATTGGGCTATGAACCTCCCAAACCAAACTAAAATGTATTTGCACAACATTGTGAAATGTCTGTATAATAATAAGGTACCATAAGGTGTGTATCTGCACAAAAGAAAACTTCACAGATAAGTTTGGGCTATGAAATAACATATCTGTACCTATCTGTATTTGCACAACCTTGTGAAATATTGTAAATAATTATGTCTAATAAAGAATATATCTGTACAAAAACTGTACTCAATCCTTTGTTTTTTTTTTTAATTTCTTCCCTTGTCTTAACTTTGTGCTCGGCCGGCGGGCTGCGCGAAATACGAATCTAATTCAAAATGCGCAACAAGATCCGACACACACGTGTGTCGGATCTTGTTGCGCATTTTGAAGTTAGATTGGTATTTCACGCAGCCCGCCGGCCACTGACGTCATCGCGGTCGAGGTCATTGACCAAGGTCATCCTAAGAATGGCTAAAGTGCTGTTTGAACCAGCCTATTCTATACTACTCTGCTGCGCTGCGCCCGCGCGCGTTCTGGAGATGGACACTTTGTGCTAAATTGTTTAGAAGATCGCACTGTCTTCTTGTATTTTTTCCGCCCCTCCTCCCCCTCACCGCGCGTCTCTCTCTCTCTCTCTCTCTCTCTCTCTCTCTCTCTCTCTCTCTCTCTCTCTCTCTCTCTCTCTCTCTCTCTCTCTCTGTCTTCGTGGGCCTTGATTTGAGGTGCTGGACCGGCGCCTTGGCCCGCGGAGGCGCGGGGTGGATTCATTTAGGCCGCTGTTATCAGTGGCCCGCTGTGCTGATAACACGCTGAGATGAATGGCGTGCCGCGCGAGGCAGTTAGTTTCGATTGCCTGCAGCACGAGCGCCCCCCGCCCCGCCGGATCCTCCGCGGACCATGTCGGCGGTGCGGAGCCGCAAGTCTGGTCAAACTCTGGGCGCTGGCTGCGCTGCTGTTTGGGACACCCCCCGGTACACCGTAGTGCACGTTTGCAAATTTTAATTTGACTGATAAGGCGCTTTGCGGGCGTCGTTTTCCGTTCCGAAGGCCCCCCCCCCTCCCCACAAGTCGGTGGCGGTGCCAGGCTGGGCCCCGCTGTGCCCCGCGGAAGGATTGGAGCCTCGCTGCTCGCGCCGCCAGTGACCGCTCTCTGTTTTTTGGAAGAATAATTGCAGAGGAAGGAAGGAAAGTAGCAGTCGACGATTGGATTTGCCGTCACGTCCGCGGGGCTTAAATTAAGAAACGAGCCGAGGAGAGGCGACGACCAGAGCTGTTTTTTTTTTTTTTTTTGAAATGAAATAAAAAAACACGGCCGCGCCGCCATTGACGTGTATTGGACTCGCAGAGGGAATAGGAAGCGCGCAGTGGATTTCCGCCTCCTTTTCTGTCCTACTCCCCCCTCTCTCCCTCTGGCGGATATTACATCATGCTCTCTCCTTGTCTGTAGATCCGCATGGCCTTCCCTATACCTGCGGGAGCCCTGCAGGAGCCCCCCCCCCCCCCCAAAGTGGAAAGGGAGACGAGCCGCTGACAAAACCGCACGTCAGGGAATGAAAAATGCTTTTCACTTTGTAATTGCACGCAACAGCGGAGCGGGCGCGCGCGCAGATAAATTAATTAGGCCCGTGATAAATTGTGCGTGCGAGTGCGTGTGCTTTTGACTGTGTGTGTGTGTGTGTGTGTGTGAGAGAGAGAGAGAGAGAGAGAGAGAGAGAGAGAGAGAGAGAGAGAGAGAGAGAGAGCGAGCGAGCGTAAGTGGAGAGGGGCGCGTCTTGCTGGCTGCCTTTCCGGAGACATTTCCTGCTGGCTCTCATTTGCGGCGCCGCGATGACGGCTCGGCACGCCATGCTGCACTGTAGGTGCTGTGCTGTGGCACCGCGAGCCACGTATCTGCTGCTCGCCGTGTTCCTCCCCTCCCCTCCTCTCCCCCGCCCCCAATGATCCGATATACTCCTTGCCTGCCTCGTCCCATCGGCACCGACCGAGGCCTGTGTTCCACTGCGTCCCTCTGCTGATGGGCCAGTCGGACGTGGGGAGAGTAAAGGTGGAGCGAACAAAAACAACAAAAAGAAATCGTAAGCTTTGTACGATGAGATGAACCCCCCTTCCGGGACCGAAATACATTTTGCAGTCCATTTGGATTGGAAGACAAGTCGTGCTGTGCGATTGTTTTGTTTTCTTTCTTGATTTTTCGGGGCCGCAACACCCAGAAAAATGTTGACGTTGATCAAGGCTGGAACGACCTTAAAAACTTTAGTCTTGAACTTACCGACGTAATGGACTTTGTCTCAATCTTCAATGAAGCTTCGTCCAGGACCTTGTTAAGTTCAATAGGCTGAAACTACCTTTTTCTGAGTGGAAAAAAATAGAAGCAGTGAGTGAGTACGGATGCTGCTAAATAAAATCGTTATCCGGAATAAATATCTGCCGGAAATTTTCATGTATCCGGCAGCCCTTTCGGTGGGTATTGTGGGTCGCCCCAGCTGTAGCCCAGTGCGCGCGGCTTGCCGAGCCCCCCCCCCCCCCCCCCCCCGACCTCTTCCCCCTCCTCAATGTCCCGTATCACTGACCATCGGAAACCGATGCAGTCGGCAGGACGGCTGCGGGTCACTCTGCGCTCTCTGGGGGCCACTCCACATCCCCAACCCTCAGCGCTCCGCCTGCCAACTGCCGGGCTCCGCCGCTTCCAGCGCGCCGAATCCGTTGAAAGCTTTTCCTAAGTAGATTACTGCAAACGCCCCCCGCCCCCCTCTCCCCAAGTTTGGTTCAGAAGTGAAAATGTATAAAAGTTGGGTTCCGTGGGTTGGAGGGGGGGGGGGGCGAGGTATGCCCACCTAGTATCTTCCAGTTTGTCCCCCGGCCTCATGAGGAGTTATAGCCAAGGCGTCGGGGGCCTTTATTAAGGCTAAAGGCCTCTGGCGGGGGCGGCGGGGGCGGCCGGCGGGGGCCGGCGGGGGCCTGGGGCCGCGGGGGGCGGATGGCACTGTTGCTTTGGTGGCCGCGCCCCCCACGGTCTGCCGCCGCGGGTTCGTGACGCCGAGCCGTTTGCGTGCCCCGCGGACCGCTTTAGCGCGCGCCGAAGTGTGCTCGCTGCGTGCGCTGCTGGCGTGATGCGCACCGGACCGACTCGGAGAAAATCCCATTGAGGGCGGGGCGGCGGGGGCCTCATCTGCGTGGACCTGCGCCCCCGCCGCCCCCCGCCGCCCCCCGCGCGCCGCCCACGGCCCGGGCTGATTGATGTACAGGTGTGAACACTGCGGGGGTGGCGCCGGAAAACAGGATTATCCGGCAAGCCCTCCCTCCGGGTCCTCCGGGTCCTCCGGGCCCTCCGGAGCCTCCGGGCCGCGCGCCGGGTGGAACGGCGCTTCCCGCCGCGCCATGCAGCAGCGCTGTGCCCGGCTGTGCCACGCCCCGCCACGCCCCGCCACGCCCCGCCACGCCCCGCCCCGCCACGCCCCGCCGCGCGCCTTCACCCCGGCCGGCCCGGCGATGGGGTGGCGCTCAGCTAACACTGCCAGGAAACGGCGTCGTGAAGAACGGCCAGCCACTGCTTCCCTCCGGAAGAGGAAGGTGTAGAAAATCACATGTTTGGGTCACCTGCATCAGCTGTGGGCCACGAGCTCAGTACACGCAGAGGAACGAATTCTCGCTTCATAAGCCTAGAAAAGCGTATACTGAAACCATTCAAGATTCATGACCCAACACTATGTCTTGATGGCTTGATTCAGGATAATGTTTTTGAATGCTTTTAGCCTCAGAATCTTTGTCTCTGGGTGTTGCTGCGATACACGCCACACCTTCAAAGGGGTGACCCGCACAATTGATTTTCTACCTTACACACACCGCGCCTCGCCTGCGCTGGAGCTGGCGTCCAGCTTGTCGGGTAGTTCAGCCTCGGTCGCGTTTTCCTTCAGGTGCGTCGGCGCCACCTGGCCGCGTTCCCAGGGCCGGCGCCCGGCTCGTGATTTTTGCCGGCGGAGCTTGCCAAAGCCGGCCGCACAGCCCCTTAGCGCACTTAGCGGCCCCTTGCCTGATGCGGCTAGCGGCGGGGACGGTGCACTAGACGCTTTCATCTAATTTGCGCGCCCATTGAATTACGCTGATTCGCATCACAAGGCGCATAAGCGTCTTGTGAAGGAGGTGGGGCTGAGACAGGAGGCCGACCGCGCTACACTAGAGGACTACGGAAGACTGCGCGGAAGACTGCGCACCCACAAACTAGCTCTCCTCGATCAAGTCTATGGGCTCACATTAAAGATTCTAGACACAAATATTTCAAGTCTGTCCTGGGCCCAAGCTACATTTCGGCCCACTGTAAGAATTTGGTCTCAATCAAGTCTAGTGTCGGAATGTCTGCATTGGGTGGCGCAGCTCTGCGCAGCTCCGACCGCCGCAGATCAGTCCAACAAGACCATTACCGTGGCCGCGGCACTGCGCTCTCGGTCCGCGCGCTGTTTTCATGGGGGAGCAGGCCTCATTTACTCGCAAACTTTCCGCAAGGCCCCAATTATGGAAGGGTGCGAGGATCGGATTGGGGCGGAGGCCGGCGGAGGCTACACAAGGGCGCTGGGGCCGTGCGGTCGCCGTAGCCTCCAGACACCCCAGCTCCGGGCCCGACGCGGGCGACGAGGTCCAGAACAAATGTTGCCTCTAATTGTGCTTCGGCTCGCCTTGTCCGCGATGCCCGGGAGTTAACTCAATTTAGTGCAGCGGAGGCGGGGCGGCGCGCCGCGTTCGGCCGAAATGTGGGCGGCGCTTTATTTTGCCCGTCGTCACGTGACTTGCCGCCGCTTGCCGCCGGCTGCAGGGGTCCCGGTCCGGTGCGGGTCCCGGACAAGTTGTCGTTAAAGCCTGCGATAATTAAGAGGGGGCTCAAAGGATCTCACCGGGCCGGGAGGATGACGTTCATACTGCAACTACTTCTGACAAAGTTTTGGTTTACGTTTGTTCATAGGCTGCTTTCACGAATTTTAATTTTTTTTTAAATTTAAAAGAATATTGTTGCCTTTCGAAGCTTCTCAACGTCGGTCAGAAACGGGAGGTGCTGGGACGCTGTGGCTGCGCGTCGAATGTGCCATATTCCTTGTGATTTTCATCTCTCTCCTCCCCGCCCTCCTCCTCGGGTGGGCTAGGCGCGTCTTTGTCAAAAAGCGAGGGGCAATGAAACGCCGTGGGAATGCGGAGCAGCCCGGCGGGGGGGGGGGGGGGGGGGGGGGGGGGGGGAGCCGACTTAGGGAAAGTTGATCGGGTCTGCGTAGAATTGATGGCCGGGCGGCCGGGCGGCGTGCACTCGGCTGCCTGCCTGCGGTGTTCTGCCCATAAGCCGAGGCCGGGGCCGAGGCCGGGGCCGAGGCTGGGCCGCTGGCTGAGGCGATTTGAGGATCAGGAGAGAGTTAATTGGAGGGGATGCGGCTGCAAGGGGCCGCGCCGCGCTGCCTGCAGCCAAGACGCGGAGGGGTTCGGATCGGCTCTGCCGCTCTGCCGTGGAGGACGGTCGTTATATCGGGATCAAGTGATTTCCCCTCGGAGCCGAAGCACACCCACACAGCCTAGTGAACTCGGCACTCGACCGCGCTCAGCTCTGCTGCCACTCGTGTTCTCCGCGATGCATCCCACGACTGCTCTCGCTGCACTGTAAAAATATTTATCGTCATTTTACGACAATCCTCTGGCTAAATCTTAAAAACGTATAAGTCGTCACAGACCAAGTGACGAATAACTCGTCACCTATTTTTTTTATGGCATAAACCGATAGAAAAGTATGTTTCCTTGAAGTTTGGTCAGATGTGACGAATTATTAAACATACGAATAAGTCGTCACGTGACGAATAAACGTCGTAAAGTGACGACATATTCAGGTGATCAGTGAATCGTCACAGCTTTTCTCGTCATATGACGAAAAATATTTACACGTGGAACACTGCTGAGCATAATTATATTCGTCTGCGCCACATATTTATCCTGCCGGGGTTTTGTCATCAGTGCAGTCGTCTCTGCGTTGTGTTAATTTTTCTCGCGTCTTCGGTAATGATTCACACTCGGCCCTTTTCTCCAGCCGCCCTAACTAACCCCCCCCCCCCCTCCGCCCCTCTTCGTTCCTTTCTATCTTCCCACCGCCTTTCTTTTCGCACTCGCGGAATTCCCCCGGGCCTGTATTACTACGTCACTGATTAGAATTCGTCGAGGGAATGACTGCGGCGCCACAAATGTCTGCCGACGCTGAGATAAGACGGGGGTAAAAAAGTTGGGAGTTAAGTCGGAAGGCGGCTTTCCGAGGGGGTGGGGGGCTTATGGAAGGTCCAAACATGACGGACCAAAAGGAGAGGAAAGGAACGGGCTGCCGGGAGGTGGAATCGGAATTGCAGTCGAAATGCAGATTAGACTTAATGCCGGACGACCAGGTGGCTCTGGCGTCCTCTGCTCCCATCCTTTTATCATAATTCTTTAACTGGAGAGGAAAGGGGAAAGATAGTGCCTTTGGACCATTAGTTTTTTTTTTTTTTATTTAAAATTCTTTTGGGAGACTTGCACTCCTTTTGGTCAGGAGGCCATGCTCTGTAATTATATAACATTATTTTGAGAGTGGGAAAGGTTGTAGGTTATCTGCTTACTGTGTGGGTCATGATCACATCCATTGTGTAAAAATATTTTTCGCCTTGCAACCCTCTGGCTAAATCTGATGAAGCAGTAAGTTATCACCTCAATTGTTTTTGCTTAAATAGCTTGAAAATGATCTGTTTTCTTGCTTTTTGCACGATCAGTCACACGACTATTTCGTCACATGTCGAATACACGTCATAAAATGACAACATAACTTGTGTATCGTCCCAGCTTTTCTCCTCAAATGACGATCAATTTGACAGTGCAGTGCCGGGTGTGATTATGAATCGGCTGCGCTCGTTCTGATGCGGTGCTGGCTGCCCAATGCAGTGACGTCATGCGAGTGCATCGCTTCATTAACGGGGCGGATAGGTCTGCTTTGTGTGGAGTCGTTGTGTTGTGTGGGGACGACCCGGAATAATGCGACCAAGTTTCGAGTCTGTCGGCTGTTTTCGCTCATTCTAACCTTGATCGAAAGGCAACATTTTAATGGGCGCGAAATACCTTGTGTAGCGACTGCTGACGCCGACTACATGTAACGGTTTCGGCGGTTTCCCGGACCGTTCCGTTTATTCGGCAACAGCCGCTGCCGGAACTTTGTTAGCCTGCCGATGTTTGACTACCCGATCGCTCGGCACCGCTGATCAGCCTCCGGTTCGGCTCCGTGGGGTGAGTTCCGGAGGTACCGGAGGTACCGGCGGCACGGGGTACGGCGCGTGAATATTCAACGAGCACCGACTTCAAACAGGTGGACGGCGGGCGAGTGCATGGCTGTGTCGCCGCGCCCAAGTTCTTCTCTCCCTCTCCTCGACGGCCGGGCGGGGACTGGGAGGCCGTGCCGCGCCGGGAGGTCAGCGGTGCCACGGCCGCTCCAGAAGACCCTCCAACTAATTATACAATTGTCTCCCCGGGGACCCAGTACCTATTCCAACTTTGATGGGAACCGTTTCCGGGCGGGAAGCGGTCGGGGAGCCGCCGCAGCCCCACCCCCGCGGGGGCCCCCCGCCACATGCGCGGTCGCCCTCTGCTGCTGTGCTTGCGATCGCGCTGGTGCTTCTCAAGAGGTCATTCCTCGGAATCCATTTTTCGTGTCCTCCCGCCCGAAATGACGCCAGACAAATGCTCTGGCATTGTGTGGCGCGTTGTGTGCGCGCCCAGCAACAGTATACGCAGTACGTGATGCATGTTTGGGCGCCGACACAAAGGGAAGAGAGGGAAAGGCGGCGGGCGGGGCCCTTCGGGGGCCCCGGAGTGAGCTGTCAGCCGCACAAGAAGGTGCCGCCGAGTGTCAGCCGGCTCCGAGCCTCCCTCCGGCGGCTCCGGCGCCGCCCCGAGATTTGATTGGACGGGACAGCACGAGAGGCTTCGACGTCGACCATTGTCCGAGACCGGATGGCCGGACGGGGCGGGACCGGGCCGGATGTGAAGGGGCCCGGCGATTCGCGTGGAAACGGTCAATTTGCGAGGAGAAAATCCTCCGTCCACCCCCCGCCCCCCCTCCCCCCCACTCGCTCTGTCTCTTTCTTTCTCTCGCTCGCTCGATCTTCTACCCGCTCCGCGCCGCCCGTGTACGTTTGCGAATATGAAAGAGTCTGCGGCGGGTGCGGCGGTGGATCGCGTTTCTGTGTCGCCGCCTGGAATCTCTCAAAGGGAGGGGTGCCGGGGGAGGAAGACTCCCCCAGGCGGCGCCCCCCCCCCCCCCCGCCCCTGCGACCTCCGCCCCTTCACAGGCCCCCCGAAGACGTGCGTTGCCGTCGGCCGACTCGCCTTGCCGCCCGCGTCTATCATCGTCGCCCGGGTTTAATTAAAATTCGGCGATTCATACAACGCGAGCGGCTCGCCTTCCAATATATGCCGTAGATAAATTTCATGAGCTGCCTGTACGGCGTGGCGCGGTGGTGTGCGGGGGGGGGGGGGGGGCTGGTGGGTGCAGGCGGGGCCGGCGGGTGCATGTGGCATAACCGCACCGCGCCGAAGCCCGTATCAGGCGGAATAGTCTTGGGGGAAATAAGGGGAAAACGAGGAGGCATGACAATGTCGTGGCGCTGTGGCGACACTCTGGCGCGGTGACGAGCGGTGTCTCTCTCGCTCTCCCTGTTCTCCCCTCCCCTTCCCCTTCTCCCTCACTAGTCTGCTGGGATCAGGCCGGGGTTATGTAAGAGGGGGCTGGCTGCTCTGATGGAGCAGTGCCTGTCTGTCAGCGAGTCGGGATGAGGCTTGTCTTGTCTTTTGCAGCGGCAGTGCGGACGTGCGCCCTTCCATTTGGACCTTCTCCTCCTTTTCCTCTCCCCGCTCCCTTTGAGGGAGGCGGAGCTTGGAGGGTGTTGGCGAGGAGCTGAATAATATATCAGAAAAGAAAGGACGTGTTATTGTGTTGTCGTCGGGGAAACGGTGCATGTTTTTGCCCTTTCTTCGCCCGACCTTCCCCCGTTTCTGACGTTCGAAAGACACGGTTTTCAACTTTGTGCTGTGTTTGCTTTCAGGTGAGTTTCACATTCCGTGGCCGCCCGGTTCGGCTTTCTTTCGCTCGGTGAGTAGAAGGGATACTTATTCCTTCGGTCACGCTCCGGCCGTCGGCGGGGGCCTTGGCCGGCCGTTTTAATGGATGGTGTTCCCGGGCGGACGTCCCGTTTGTAGCGAGCGGGTTCGGCCTCGCAGGGGGGCTCCACAGGGGGGAGGGGGGAGGGGAATCCACAAGGGAGGGGGGTAGCAGCACACATGTGAGAGCGGCTACTCGATGAATCGCCGACCCGTGCGGTTTGGCCGAGAAGATCCATCCCCGTCGAACACATGTGCGGCCCGATGTGAGTGTGGGAGAGAGGGGGTGTGTGTGTGTGTGTGTGAGAGAGAGAGAGAGAGAGAGAGAGAGAGAGAGAGAGAGAGAGAGAGAGAGAGAGAGAGAGAGAGAGAGAGAGAGAGAGAGAGAGAGAGAGAGAGAGAGAGAGAGAGAGAGAGAGAGAGAGAGAGAGAGAGAGAGAGAGAGAGAGAGAGAGAGACGACGCCAAAAATGGAATGCACGAACGTATCGGCCTTCATTTGTCAGTGCCTGGCCAGGCCTCCGCGCTCGGGGTAAAGAATCAGGTTCGTCCGTTCCGTTTTCCGCCCCCTCAGGCTAGAGAGACTCAGAGCTCAGGCCGAACGCACCTGCAGCCCCGCTGACGGCTTGCTGACGGCCCGCTGACGGAGCAGAGTGGGCGCTCCTCCGGGCTGCCCCTTTGTGTAATGAAGCGCAGCGGGGGGCCTCTGCAATGACGTCGGCCGGCCGTAATCGGATGTCAAGGTCGACCTGGTTGCCCGCGCAGCGTCGCGTATCCGGCCCGGGGTCCCGTGGTCCGTCCAGGGGTCCGGTCCGAGGCCAAGCGGCGGCCAGCGGTGGCGGCCGGCAGCGCGGAGGGAGGAGAGACAGATAACTCAATTTGCCGCCGTAAACTCTGCGGGGGGGAAAGCTTTAAAACTGTGATCAGAGAGGCGCTGCGCTGTGCGGTCCGCGCGGCACGTCTGGTCGGCACGCCGCAGCCCGGCCAGCCGCCGATGGCCGTGTTACGTCTTAACCCGCGCGGCCAGCACGGCCATCCCCAGCGCACTCGGCGCCGGCTGCCGGCAAGTGGCGCCCGAAAACAAATGAGGCTGGCGCTGTGGTGGCTGCGCCGCGGCTGTCCGCAATGGGAGCTACCTGCTGGCGTCAGCATCTGCAGGGGGAGCGGGGCGGAGCGGGGCGCAGCGGGGCGGAGCGGGGGCACCTCCCCCGGCCCCCGCCCAGAGGTCCTTGCCCCCGGGGCCCGAGGCCTTCCGCTCCCTTTCGCCGCCGCGAAATGCAGATGTGTGTGGTTAACCGTTAAAAGGGCTCGCTTTTTAAGTGACCCGGCGGCAGCCTCCCAGGCCGGAAGGGCTGGAATGGAATGGGACCGCTGGGCTGGCTGGGGCGCTGCCGGAGCAAGGGCCGCCGGAGGGCCGCCGGAGGGCCGCCGGAGGGCCGCCGGAGGGCCGCCGGAGGGCCGCCGGAGGGCCACGGCTTTTTGTTGCCCGCGGGGCTGCGGGGGCCGCGGGGGCGCACAGGAACGTGTTTGCCCGGCTGTCAGCACGCGTCACCCGGGGCAGATTTTAATCTGGGAGGCCTCAACTCTCGCTCGCTGGCTATCATTTCCCGCGTGTAATGGGTATCGGCGCCGCCGCCACTCCTCGCCGGGTCGTCAGAGTCGGGGTCCGTCCCGTCCCGTCCCGTTGGCCGCAGAGAGCGAACCGATCCCAACTCGGCCCAAATTGGGTCAGCAGTGTTAATGGGGTGAATCTGCTGCCCCGTCCAGTAAACAGGGACAGAGGGTTTGTGTGGCGCTGTGACAGCGGTGCGGCGCGGCGCGGGCGGAGCGCGCCTGCGAATGCCGGGGTAGGCCAGCCCGCACGACACGCCTGCATTCAGTCGCCGAGGTTTGCCTACCCGCCAGGCGCCATCTGCAGCAGCACTGGGGCTGGAAGCAGTTGGCTTCTAAGACGCCGGAGTCAGCTTTACCGCTGATGCCCCCTTATATATTTTTTCTGGTGTAGCGCCGAGCCCGGGTCCTGTCCAAGGGGACGCATTGCCCCCTCCTCCCTCCCAGGACGGTTCGCTTTATTTATGTAAATGAGGGCTTAGACTGCAGCCATGTCCTGCCCGGCCGGGGAGATAGTGGACATTGTTCTTTGAGTCGGGCTGCCGTGGCCGCCCGTGGCAGCTTCGGGCAGCTTCCATCCGTCCGCTGGTCCTCTGCGGGGTGTTATTCCGGGCTCAGGAAGGTATGGTAATGCGGCGGCCAGATTTTTGCTGCGGCCTAAAATGTATTATGCCGGGCGGGGAGTGGCGGGATTTGTGCGGACCGTATTTGTTTTCGTTCCATTTTCGGACGCTTTCATTACGACGCGGCCGGCTTGCGAATCAGCCTGGGTAAGTTACCCCTGGAGCTTCATGTGCACCCCACTCTCGGGGATATTTAACTCGGAATTGAGTTGATACTTTATCCTTTGTGTAAAGGGAAAATCCCCCCCCCCCCCCTCCTCCCCCGGCCGCATTTTTCGGTGATTAGTTTGCATTTGTAGCTCCATGGCTTCACCTCCACCAGGATAGAGAGAGGGGAGTAGTGTCTTGCGGAAGTAAGGAGGACGAGAAAAGGAGAGCGCTGAGAAGTCGGTCCTTAAAGGGGAGATCCTTGCCGAGTTTAGCCATGCAAATTGTGCGGTTGCACACCGCGTGGCCGAGAGAGAGAGAGAGAGAGAGAGAGAGAGAGAGAGAGAGAGAGAGAGAGAGAGAGAGAGAGAGAGAGAGAGAGAGAGAGAGAGAGAGGCGAGCGGTGAAAGGTGGCGGAAGGGGTGGGGGGCAGTAACGGGCCGTCCTAATGCCCGGGAAGGCGGGCGGCGAAGAAACGCTCTCTGATGGGTTATGGATGAAGGCGATGCGTGGCGGGGGGCGGCGAGGGGCGCCGGGGGGGGGGGGGGGGGGGGGGCGCCGGGGGGCGGGGGTGTCTCTGCCGAGATGCAGCGTCTGGCCGCCTGCAGGCCCCACCTCCTCGTCGCACGGTCAAATTTTATGCTGCTGCCGACGAAACTTCGCTCATCGTGCGCCGGGGCGGCGGGGGAGGTGCGGGGGTGCACGGACCGCAAGTCCATAAGGACGTCGTTTTTGAACGGAATCGTTATAAAATTCAGTCCACGTTCAGATCTCCTCCCCCACCTCCTCCTCCCCCTTCTCGCCCTTGTCGCATTTGCGTCGCAAATAAGGCGCGCGGAGGCAGTTGCTTGTCATTCATTTTTTTATGTGACAAAGGGGCGCGGCGCGGCGACATTAGGGAAGCGGGACTCGGTAATACAAAGAAATGCGGCTCCATTTGCAGGCCGCCCTGCCCAGGAGTCAATCAGACGCTCGTTTTCTGTTTGTTTTCTTCTTCTTCTTCTTCTTCTTCTTCTTCTTCTTCTTCTTCTTCTTCTTCTTCTTCTTCTTCTTCATTTTTTCTTCTCTCGCTGTCATGCCGCATCGCTGCAAGGAAACCCCTCCGGTTCCTGCTGCAACCTTATTTTTGCGCACTCTTCTCTTCTCTCTTCTCGTCCGCACGACGTGATTTGTTGATGGCGCTCCGATGCGAAAGGCGCACCGCAATCGAGTTGTTGGTACCTCGGAGAGTGCGACGGAGAGAGGCGAGGCGAGGCCGTGGCCGTGGCCGTTCTCGTCTCACCGCGGGGGCTCTCATGCCCGCGGAGACGTGCCGTGCCGTGCCGTGCCGTGCCGTGCCGTGCCGTGCCGTGCCGTGCCGTGCCGTGCCGTGCCGTGCCGTGCCGTGCCGTGCCGTGCCGTGCCGTGCCGTGCGCTAGGCTGGGCTGGGCGTGCCAAGGGGCGTGCGCTGAGCTGCGCCGAGACGCCGAGGCCATCGCTTCGTCGTGGCGATGCCGTGGCGACGCCGTGGCGGTGCCGTGGCGGTGTATTGTAGGGGCCGTTGGTGCGTGTGATGCATATTTGATGGCGCGGAGCGGAGACCCTCATGATCGCCTGTCACCCTTCCCCTCCGTACCTGCCGGCTCCGCCGCTCCGCCAGGCGTTAGGGCCCCTGCTGCCGGAGGTCTCCCCCCTTCCTTCTTTCAGGAATTGGAAGCCATTAAAATGCCGCGAGCGCGCGCGCCTGCCACCCGGCGGCGGCGGCTGCTGGAGCTGCTGCTGGAGCTGCTGCTGTAGCTGCTGCTGGAGCTGCTGCTGGAGCTGCTGCTGGAGCTGCTGCTGGAGCTGCTGCTGCTGCTGCTGCTGCCGCCGCCGCTGCTGCTGCTGGAGCTGCTGCTGGAGCTGTTGCTGCTGCCGCTGCTGCTGCTGCTGCCGCCGCCGCCGCTGCTGTCTGCGCGTCCTTGTGGGGGACCCAGCCGCACCGCACGTCGCCAGGTGGCTGCAGCGGATTGGACCCACCAGATCATCCTCATCTCCGCTCGTTAGTTTGCATCCCGGCGACTCATTCTCGCCACCAGAGGGCGCCTGTGTACCCACACACACCTGTCCTAGGACAGTACCTGGCGCGCAAGCGTGGGTAGCTCCGTGGGGACCACCACTGCCCCTTCTCGATGTACACAGATTTATGCCTTGGATGGTGTGATTCTTTTGATTTCAGATTTTGTAACCAGAAATTCACGTTTCCCCCCCGCGCACACATCTGGGTTCTCCGGAGATACCTACCTAAGGTACTCCCGTCTAGTTATCTCCCGCGGGGGGCGGGGTGACGTATGCGTATGAGGTTACCAATGGGGTTACCTTCAGGAATGAGCATTAGGGATGACCATGAGGCCGCTGACCCCCTGGCTAGGTTGACCTTTGGGTCGAGGCCCACGGTTGTAATCGGGATCTGGGTCTTAACGATGATGACGACTACTTTTGTTAACGAGACAGCCGCCTGTAATTGCAGCGCTGGGAGGCACCTGGCCCCGCCCCGCCCCGCCCCGCTCCGCCCCACCCCGCTCCGCCCCGCCCCGCTCCGCCCCGCTGCGCCCGCGGGAACCCACAAGGAGGTGCTTAGGGCGCCACCATTGTGTCCTCTGGTAATGTTTTAATTGCGCGGCAGAGGTGCAGGCGCGGGGCCGCGCAGGGTTTCAAGTGTGGGACGATTCATACCGCGTGTGCGCGCTGAGGACGTTGCTAGTTCGTTAGAGTTTGGCCAGGATTTGCACAAGTCTCGTCGCTTGAAGTTTTGTAGGATAAGTGCATGTAAATAAATCGCGCCGGGAAAACACTTACACGCAGGTAAAAATAATTCTTTTTTTTTTTTTTTTGAAAAGAGCATTTATTCCAAAAACTTGAAAAATTGCTATTTTTGGAGGGTGTTAATCTTTTTTATCTTCGGTTATTTTTAGCAGATGATACATATCATCACCCACAGTCTTTAAAGAAACAATAATACAAATATAATGTATCAGCGGCTTGGAGGCAGGCGAGCACGCAGAAGTATTATACCGCACGGGGGGGTCGCGTTCCGCCGTGCCGTCGCCGTCGCTGTCGTTGTCTGTTGCCCATCGCGCATTGTTGCGGTCAGTGGCCATGCGGGCCATCCTGGGGGGGGGGGGGGGGGGGGGAGGCACCCCCTCCCCTCTTCCTGCCCCCCCTCGCCGCTCCAAAATTGCCTCAGTAAGATGTTCTTTCCTTTCAAATATCTTCGTCTCTCTCTTATGATCCACACAAACTAACTAAAAACGCAATTAACGATAAGTTCTGCTTCAACAGACACACTAAGAAGACTTTATTTTCCTAACTTTCTAAACCCTTAAAAAACTAGGAAACATTTAGAGTTGGCATCATCTGCTTCCTATTTGATTCGAGATTCAATTTTTTTTTTCGTGATTATTTTTTTGGGGTCCACTATATGCCTCCTATGAGGCGGAGTAAGGGTGAAAACGTGTGGCGGTGTCCTCTTCGTGACCGGGTCACCTCGTCGCCTCTGCCGCCCCAGCCTGTCATACAGCGCCCTCGCGGCCCCGGGCTCCTACGGGCTCCTACGGGCTCCTACGGGCTCCTACGGGCTCCCCCCGGCGGCCTGCCGTCCCTCTGAAAAGAGACCAGCACGGCCGTTCCTACAGGGCCCTGCCCGGCTGCCGTGCCCGGGTGCCTCCACCATGCCGATATAGTGATGCTGTGCCGGCCTCCGCCCTAATGAATGCGCTTCCCTGCCTTGCCTGTCCCTGGGGACATGAGGCGGCCTCCGCCCGTGTCCGTGCCTCCACAGGCGGTGCACAGCAAAAGAAAAAGAAAAGTTTAAAAAAATAAAATATATTGGACCTGCTGCAGAGCCTTTTCGTCGACGAGAGAGGGTTGAAAATAAACGCGCAATCCTTTGGCCAAATATTAGCGACGGGACCGGAGGCTGGAGGCTCCTCTGTGTTGATTTGCATCGTGGCTAATGTTCCCCCCTCCCTTCCCCCCCCCCCCCTCTTTTTGCTGCCCGCTCTTTTCAAACACACGGCGTTTCGGACTATTCTACCACCTCGCCGCCGCCCGGCCGCCCGTGTTTGCGGAGGATATGGTGCTGGGACGCCACCGGCGCCCGACCGGAGAGATTTTTGTCTTTCCTTTTAAATGTGAGGAGTTCAAATAGTGGATTAGTTTTGACGAATAAAGTCGCATTATCTGATTTTATTTTCCTCTTTTACGGTAGTGAAGTGAGTTTTTTTTTATCTGTTCACGACGAGCTGCCAACTGAGTCCAGCCAGCCAGAACACCAGGACGCGATTAGACACCACAATGCCCTCTCTCCCTCTCTCTTTCTCTCTCCCTCCCTCTTTCCGGCAGAGCTCTGGCCGGATTTTTGCTGTAGCTCTGTGGGCCTAGTTGTTCTCGTGCCCCTCCCCCTCTGCGGCGCGGCTGACCCAGTAGACTCGCTCTGCTAAACGCACTAACGAGAGCCCTGGGCCCCTGCCGCCCCCGCGGCCCCCGCCGCCCCCGCCGCCCCCGCGGCCCCCGCCACCTCTGCCACCCCCGCCACCCCGCCGCTGGAGGGAGGCGCGGCCACAACACGTTATTTTCAGTCACGTACTGCACATGCTGGTGTGCGGACCGCTCGCCATTTCCTCATGACTGCCCCCCCCCTCCTCCCCCACACCCACACCCCACACACATCCAGACCACATTTTCATGTCTCATGTCGCAATATCACGCGCGTGGAGCGCGAGATGATCGCGCAGTGTGTGTGCGTGCAGCCGCCATGGCATGGCTGCGCCCATGGCTGCGCCTATAGCTGCGCCCATGGCTGCGCCCACGGCTGCGCCCACGGCTGCGCCCACGGCTGCGCCCACGGCTGCGCCCACGGCTGCGCCCACGGCTGCGCCCACGGCTGCGCCCACGGCTGCGCCCACGGCTGCGCCCACGGCTGCGCCCACGGCTGCGCCCAAGGCCCACGGCTGCGCCCACGGCTGCGCCCACGGCTGCGCCCACGGCTGCGCCCACGGCTGCGCCCACGGCTGCGCCCAAGGCTGCGCCCATGGCTGCGCCCACGGCTGCGCCCACGGCTGCCCCGGCGTATGGCGCTGGCACTGTTCGCCCTCTACGCACCCCGCTGCACATAAGCGCCGTCGTATGTGTGTGTCGCTATCGGCACGCGCTGTGTGCAAATAGGCTGTTTGATAAGCCTTGGAGAGAGAGAGAGAGAGAGAGAGAGAGAGAGAGAGAGAGAGAGAGAGAGAGAGAGAGAGAGAGAGAGAGAGAGAGAGAGAGAGAGAGAGAGAGAGAGAGAGAGAGGGGGGGCGGGAGGGGGAGAGGTAGAGAGAGTTGTCTTGCGCGAGTTTCCTTGCGCGCCTCCTCGCGTCAGCCAGCAGAGAGGAAATGACGGCAGTTTGGGAGAAGGCACCCGGTATTTGTGTGCAAAGGAGTTTGAGACTTAAGATAAGCCGGGGGCCTGCGTAGTCAGCAGCCCGCCGCCCCCGGGCCGCCTCCACGCCGCCTCCACGCCACCCCCGGCTGCCCCCGGAGATGCGGGCCTTGGCCCTGGCCGTGCCCTGGCCGTGCTCCGCTGGGCTGGGCTTGGGCCGGGCCGGGTCTCCTCCGCTGCCGTAAGTACACAACACTCGAGTGCACGTTTATCGTAATGAGCTTAGCCAACCCCTTGCAGCAGCCTCTCTGCGAAGGCCTCTCGAGTACATCGGGATTAGAAATCCATTCACGATTCGCCCTTCTCTTCCGGTCCGCGTGCGCTACACCCTCAGAGGAGCCTCCCTCTCCCCCTCTCCTTCAACTTGTTGTCTGTTCTTGGTCGATCACCGGTCTGTATCTCCCTTTCTCCCCGTCTTTTCCACCCCCCCCCCCCCCAATCTCTCTCTCTCTCTCTCTCTCTCTCTCTCTCTCTCTCTCTCTCTCTCTCTCTCTCTCTCTCTCTCTCTCTCTCTCTCTCTCTCTCAGAGAGCAATAATATGTACAAATATTTATTTTATTTTTAATTTTTGATTTGTTTTTCTTGTGTGACTTATCCTGTGATCTGCCTGAGAGAGCGGGTCTACATTTTGTAGTGGGACTTTGTAGTTTGTAGTTAGTCCTTTTAAATGTGGACCTCAATAAACTCAATTTCAATTTTCAATTTTCTCTCTCCCTTACTTCCTCATTCATCCCGCTGCCCGCGCTCGACACCCACGCACAATAATTTGCACACAGCACAGTCTCACAGCGCGCGAGCAGGCAACAAGCCTCGCGCGTCGTGTGTTTAATTTTCGGAATTTAATTTTGACAAGTTTGGAGGGCTGGCATGGCACGGCGCACTCTCTCTCTCTCTCTCTCTCTCTCTCTCTCTCTCTCTCTCTCTCTCTCTCTCTCTCTCTCTCTCTCTCTCTCTCTCTCTCTCTCTCTCTCTCTCTCTCTCTCTCTCTCTCTCTCTCTCTCTCACACACACACACACACACACACACACACACACACACACACAACAGCAGGGGCGCGTCGCTTTACTTTCAGAGTTGGCGTCGGGTTTTAAACAATGCCCCTGTTGGTTTGCCGCCTCGCGTGTGTCGTTTCAGTCAGCAGCGCGAAAAGGCGAAAGTTGCTGGCGTTGGGACGCTACGCGTATGGGAAAATGTGTGTGTGGGCGCGTGCGTGTGTGTTGTTGTGCGCGTCAGCAGCGTTGCGGGCAAACAAGAGTGCGGGGGCTGTGATGCCGTCAGCGCAGCGGCGGCAGCGGCGGCGATAGTCGGTTCAAAACTAAATCACCTCCCGTCTTCATCATTCCGACTCCGACCCCCTCGTCGGGCTGAGGTGGGACAGAGTACGGAGGTGACACCATCTCTCCCCCTCCTGGGGGTACGGGACGGCCTCTCTCTCTCTCTCTCTCTCTCTCTCTCTCTCTCTCTCTCTCTCTCTCTCTCTCTCTCTCTCTCTCTCTCTCTCTCTCTCTCTCTCTCTCTCTCTCTTTGCCTCTCCCTCTCTCGCCGAGGAATTTGTTTGTGCAAGTCGCCTTGGCTTTCCGTCACAAAAGAAACGGTCTGGAGTACAGGGAAGTGCCTGTGCTGGCAGCGCGCACAGCCCCCCGCCCCTCCCCATCTTCTTGTAGAGTCGCTCCACGCCGCGGTCCAGAGCTCCCCGACAATAGCAGGCCTGGGGGACAGCGGGCCCGAGCCGGCAGTGGCGCTTCGTGTTCACTTCTCGGCCCGGGTTGGAGCAACACCTATACGCCGCCTCCGTCGGGGAGGTGCACTCGGCGACGCATCCCCCGTAAAGTGGCGGTGCCTATCGAGGGGTACATGGTATTCTTGGGCGCGCCCCAACGAGCTCCGCGCGCACACGGAGCACAATCTCTCCACTGCAGTGGGCTCTGGCCGCTCGCCCGACCGTCGTCGGAGTAAGACACCACGAGCATTTGACCCCGCGCGCGCAAACGGTCGGGTCACCGTTCTATTCTTTTCTTTCTCCCTTTTCTGTGCCGCGGCCGGGACTCCGCAGCGCGAGGCCAGCGAGCGAGCGAGACTCATGCGTCGGGCTTATCGTGTCTCATAACGCTGGATTCATGGCGCCTGCAAGCCATGTGTCTCCCACGCCCGCGGCGCCCCCGCGCGTCTCCCGAGCCCCGCCGAGCCCCGCGCAGGCTGTCTTGGACACTCGCCGCAAAAGGCCGGCGACTTGGTCCTGCGCCGGCCGGCCGTTCCCGTTCGGCCGTCCCCAGGAGGCGGCGCCTGTAGCGCCTGCGAGGGTAGGCCAGCCCGCACGACACGCGTGCATGCACAAGTCGTGGTTGCCTACCCAGAAGGCGCTTAACGTGGACCCCAAAGTCACGCGAGTCCGTCAGTAGGTGTTGCAGGGTCCTCCGGGTGATATTCTGGGGCCAGCAGCCGGCGTCCGCCGGGCGTCCGCTCCCTGGTTAGCCAGCGGCGGGACCAGGGCGGGCTGTACTCCGACCCGGGAAGTCCCTTTGTATTAAAAAGTGCACACACGTATCAATTGAGTCGTAAAGCAGTCGGGCTCGTAAACTGGGTCTGCGGCGTGAGGCGGGGGCAGCACAGCAGCACAGCGTCCCGCTCGGTCCCCGCTCGGTCCCCGCCCCAGGCCATAACCCGCGGCGCTTACGCCCCAAACTATCGCCGGTATCGAAGGGGGATTCCCGCCTTTTGAAAGCAGCGCTACATTCTACGGCGACACGGGGGCGGTGCGGCGGGGTGGCGTACCGCGGCCCCCCCCCCCCCCCCCCGGGAGGGGGGGGGGGGGGGGGGGCAAAGGCGTGAGCATTTAGCCTCGGAAAGAAGCAGGAAAGGAAATAGGGTGGGGGTGGGGGGGGGGGGGGCTAGTAGCTGCTGGCCGGTTCGGCGCCGCACGCTGCGGGAGCAGCAGCCGCAGCAGCAGCAGGGCGGTGGTGTGGGGAGAGACATATCCCTTCGCACCAGGGCGGTAAAAGGCTTGTAAAAACGGACGGCCAGCATGGCGTCGTTGGGGTGGAAACTATACGCACCCTTCCCGCCCGCCTCGCGGTCCGTGCCGTGTGCCGTAATTTTATTCATTCATTCCCGCGCGAGTGGGAGGGGCGCTGCCGGGCGCTGCCGGGCGCTGCCTCAGGGGCCGGCGGGCCGCGGCATATGGTGGGCTTCGGCAGCGGCCGGTTTGATTTTCACAAGAATCACATAACCGTAAAGTGCGTGGCAGGTAATGACGCGAAAACTCTTGTTTCCTCGACACACACACAAACAAACGCGCGCGCGCGCACACACACAATAAAACGTAAAGAAAATGAATAAAAAATTATATCAAATCCGCGAGCCAATTGTGTAATTTTTACAGAACCGTAATTTTTTTCGAGGACCGTAGCGCAGAGGAAAGGAACGCGCAGATCGGCGGGACGGAGCTGGGTCGGGCACATCGCCATCACTTTGCTTTCAAAGCGATGGATGGTGAAGGCTTGGAATGGAAAGAGCGAGAAAAAGGGGGGGGGGGGGCAGAGGCAGAAAATTGGAAAGGCAAAAGGAGACTAGCGCTTGCTACACACCTTTTTGTGGGGCCCTCCTCCTTTTGATTCGCCGGGGGGCCGCCGTGATCGCATATCTCCGGGTCGGATCTTTATTTTGGTACGCGACACCTCGTCACGCCGTTCCAGCGCCTCTCCGACGACACTCCAGCGGCTCTAGCGCGTCCACCCGGCGTAACGACCTTTTGAAGCGCGCCGGTCCGGCTGGCTGGAGCCCCGGCTGGAGCCCCGGCTGGAGCTGGAGAACTCGGACTGGCTCGGTGGGCGGGGCGGCACAGGAGGCACAGCGAGACTGTTTCACGGACGCGACCTGGCGGCGCTCGAACACTGGAGCTGGAGAGAGTCGGCTCTGCTGCTGCTGCTGCTGCTGCTGCTGCTGCTAACACTACTACTGATGGTGATGATGGAATTGAAAAGCTGTGGGCCCGGCGGGGACAAAAAGGGGCTGCCGTATCTGTTGACTCCCGGCAGCCGCGGTACACTGGATTGCTGTTTACATTCGAGAAAGTTCACTGTGCACCTTTTTGGGGAGGGTCATCCAGACAGAATAATTGGTAAATTTCCAACCCCCTTTTTTGTTGTTGTAAATTCTAAAACAAAGTCGTTACAGTAGCAGGGGTGGTAAATTTCTACCCTTAAATATTGAGCCCTCTGTCATTGTTAACACTTGTGCTGGTGGGCGAGTTAAAAACATACTGCTAGTTTCTGGTGTGTTTGTGTGTAGGGAGGGGGGGGACGCCCCCTGCTCTGGTGGTGCTGTTTGTGCGGATGCCGGACAACGAATCGGAATTTAACATCGGCAAATAGATCGGAATGGAAAACACATTAAGTGAAGCGCAGGGAGGCAAGGTCAGCGAGTTGACCTTAGGCAAATACATTTTCCCTGCTCCCCCCTCTACCCGTTCGGTTCGTCGGGAGAGAGGGGGAGGCTTTTTGGAGAGGCCCGCGCGAAGCGAGGCAGGGGCTGCTCTGGCCAGCTGCATAGGGCGGCCCCGCAGGTGATTCTAAATTAATTTCGCCCCGTGAAATATGGCGGGCGCTTGCTGCCCCACCAAACTTGTTTCTTTTTTATCGTTGTGGGCGGCGCCGGCCGGTCTTATTTCGTCAATATATAGAGGGACGGCGCCCCCCGAAGTACTGTATAACCCTCTCTCCCTACCTCCTCGGCCCGGCTGCGCTGCGCTGCGCGAGCCGATCGCCTTAAACGACCGCGCATCACAAGGGGGAAGAGGGGGAGAAAAAACGGTGGGAGGAGCGGCGGCGGCGCGGCGGGGCGGGGCGGGGCGGGGCGGGGCGCGAGAGGAAAGTTGGCGATCCGAAAAGTTTACGCCGTGACTTCTTGCAAAATTATTGCGCAATAAAGTTGCGTTCCGGAATGAACAATTGATTCCGGAGGGGTGTCACGGAGGGGAATGCGCCGATGGCGGCCGATGGCCTCGGGGTCGGCGTGGGGTCCTCCGGGAGGGCGTGCAGCGGCACGTGGGGGACGACGACGGGGGCCTCGGCACCGCGCCGGCGACGTCATATTTCAGGGACACACACGCAGTGCACACTGCGGCCCCCACCAATCCCTCTCTTTCGGAAACAAGTCCAACTTGTGTGTGTGTGTGTGTGTGTGTGTGTGTGTGTGTGTGTGTGTGTGTGTGTGTGTGTGTGTGTGTGTGTGTGTGTGTGTGTGCAGCGCGGCGGCGGCGGGGTCCCGGGGGATTGTGCGCCCGGAGGGACCGGGGGGCCCAGTGTATCGCTGCAGGCCCCGGCCGCCGCTACGCCCCGCCGCGCCACGCCGCGCTGAAATTGCATGCCAGCGACGCGAAATCTGAGTGCAATTTCAAGTTGATGGAGTTGGTGCGCGAGGCGGGGCAGGGCCGTGCACGCGGCCGAGCTGGGCCTGCTTTCTTCGGGCAAAAGCCTCTGCCGCGCTGCACTCCGGCCCCGGAAGAGGGAGAGGGAGAGAGAGGGAGGGAGAGGGAGAGGCTGAGGGTGAGCGAGAGGAGAGAGGAGAGGGAGAGGGAGAGGGGAGGGGGGGAGGGGGAGGGGGAGGGAGAGAGAGAGAGAGAGAGAGAGAGAGAGAGAGAGAGAGAGAGAGAGAGAGAGAGAGAGAGAGAGGGGGGGGGGGGGGGAGATCCGCCAAGCGGTAGCCCACCTCGCCGCCGGCGATAAGTCCGAGTGCAGCGCGCACCTATGTAAAATGGAACGTCCGACGAAATGTGGAGTTACGAGTCAGGCAGGAGAGGCGGGCCGTGCTTTACTCTCAAGTCTTGGCGGGCTGTACGCGGCCGTGCGCAGCGGTGCTGCCTCCACTCCGTGTTCTCGGAGGGAAAAGCCCGACTTGATTGGGTCGCATGTCAAGTAGGCTAAAACAAATCGTTTCGAGTCCAAAGGCGAGGAGAAAAATGGAAACCGTGCTCTTCCACCGGGGGCCACAGGGGGGGGGGGGGGGGGGGGCACGCCACGTCATTCGTCATATTTTTTTAAAAGCGAGAATTTTTGCATCTAATTTTTGTGATAATTCCCCCCTCCGCCCGCCCCCCCCCCCTTTCCCCTGCGCTACTCCTACCGTCCCTTTTGCGCGCGCGAGGCCTAAAAACGCTTTCTGAAATGAAATTCCTCCTCTCCCAACCCCCCGGACCCAGCGTTTTCTCTCTTTGGAGGGATGAGTTAGTCTGAAGCCGTATACCGCGCGGCGGGCCTCGGTTGGGCCTCGGCTGGGCCGTGCGAGTAGAGGGGGGTGGGGATTCTCTCCACGGATTTCCATTCTTCCGCAATCCCCTTTCATTCCATCTCTCTTTGCCGTCCTCCCCCCCCCCCCCCCTCTCTCTCCCCACCGCGGCGTCGTCCCCATGCCCTCTCCGCGCCCCCATCTCTTTTGCCCCATGTGTCAATTTCTCGTGCCCTTTTATTCCGCCGCCCCAACTAGCCGTGGGCTCATCAAAAGGCTTAGCCCTGGCCGGCCACCCCCTTTTTTCTGGTGCCGCCCTGCCGGAGGCCCCGTCGTGGCCCCGTCAGGGGACCCTATCTGCTGCCAGCTCCGCCGGAATGGCCGCCCTCTCCCAGCAGCGAGCGAACCCCTCACCTGATGCTCACAAGTGGTGCCGCCGCCGCCGCCGCGCTGCTGCTGATGTTGCTGCTGCTGCCGCCGCTGCTGCCGCCGCCGCCGCTGCTGCTGATGTTGCTGCTGCTGCCGCCGCTGCTGCTGCCGCCGCCGCTGCTAAAGGTCTTGTGCCCTGCCTGCCTCTCATCTGGGGGATTTGGCCGATGGCCGGCCACTGGTGCCCTCGGCCAGCTGAGGACGCCTCCGGATAAATGTATTCGTGTCCAAGCGGAGCTGCGAGGGAGGGGTGTGGGGGTATCCGCCGCCGTGCGATTTGATTTTTCAAGCAGTTTAGAGAGACCTTGCGATATCGCTGTATAACTGCCGTAGTTTGTGGACGTCCCCAGCCAGCGCCCAGCGCGAATCTAAGTACACGACAGCTGCTCGGGGCCCGCCGGCCCCGCCCCGTGCCCGCTGTTGCGAAATCTGGACCGTATGCATGCGACATTCCTCCTTTCCTTGTCTTGGGAGGAGGGGAGTGGAACGAGGCGAAATTTATCAGTAGCACGGCCGCAGCGGGCGGTCGGGTGGTCGGGCGGGGGAGGCCCCATCAAGATTCAGTCCTAGTGCGGTGCGGAGGGTAGGCAGGGCCGGGCAGGCCGACGCACACGGCTGACTGTAGCCCGGCCCCGCGTTTGTCGTGCCCAGGTTAACTCTGCGAGGAATCCAGAAAGGGAAACCGGGGGAGAATGAAGTGGGCGTTTTGCATCGCGAACAAGTCCCGTTTTCAATAAGGCCGCTTTGAAATCTTCAGTTTCCGTGAGGTTTTTAATGTGGCTCGGATATCTGTGAAGACGAAAAACCTTTACCGTGAACGGCGCGAGACGTTCTTCAAAGTATGGCTTTGCTTCGGAAAGTATTCCCGGCCAGATCTTTTATTCGAACACTGAGGAGGACGGCCCCAAGGCGCCCTAAGGGGGACAGAGTCTGTCCAACAGACGTTGATGAGCGCCTCTCGCCTGCCTTTGAAGCTAGCCGGCCTCCATTTAGACCTACTTTTTCTTCCCGAAGACCTGGTGCCGGGCGGTGCCTTGGCCCGGCCCCGGCCCGGCCTGGGACAGCCACACGGAATATTGTGTAGCGCTGTACGGTATCGGAGTAGGAGTAGAGGTTTGGAGGAGCTGGAGGAACCGGAGAAGCCGGAGGAGCCGGAGAGGAGCCGGCGACCCAGATCCGGGAAATCGGAGGCGCGGTGAGCTCTGGTGTACTCCGCGCCCTGCCGGCCTGTATTGGACTACACCACGCTGCTGCTGCCGCTGCTGCTGCCGCTGCTGCTGCTGCTGCTGCCGCCGCTAGGCTAGGGCTCAGCAAGTCTGTCTGGGAATTCATATTCCCCAACGGATTTGGTTCAATTTTTCGCATGGTTGCACGAGTGTCTCTCGCTCCGCCACTAGCATGCGAGGTCTGCCGGGGCGTCGCCGGCTTCAGTAAAAGGACACGTTGAGCCCCGCTATAAGGTGTTTTTATGTTTATCTTTTATATATTCTTTCATCTTCTTCATTTTTAAAAGCTTACAGGGGGCTTCTTTTTATCTCTCCCTCGCCTTTTGCCTCCCCTCCCCCCTCTCTTTTTTTTTTTCATTCCCGTTGTCTTCCCTTCTGTCCTTCATATCTCACCGTCCGCCCCCGCTGCAGCATGCGCCGGTGGGGTGTGAAGCTCCAGGGCTGCACTGAGTATGGCGTGGATCTGTCCATCATTTGTCTGCCATCCATCTTGAACCACAGCATCTTCGGCCCCAGCCCACCCCACAGACAGAGGGGGGGGGGGGGAGAGAGAGAGAGAGAGAGAGAGAGAGAGAGAGAGAGAGAGAGAGAGAGAGAGAGAGAGAGAGAGAGAGGCGGGGGGAGAGGAAGCTGGAACAGGAGGAGCGGAGGATTGATTTGCGTTTTATCGGGGATTGATAGGCAGGCAGTCTGCAGGCACCGAGCGTATTCTGTTTTATTACACCGGGAGCGTGCGTTGCGTCGTGCGCCTGTCGCGGGTTCAAGTACCGGTGGGGTGTAACGCATCTATCCAGGGATGTTTTACATGGCACTGCCGTTGTGTGATGCACTTCGGGAGCTTGTTTCCCCACAGAAAAAATAACCCAGAGAACGGAAACACGTAGAGCCAGCTTTGATCTTGCAACGGACAGAAAGTAGAAACTCGTGAAGTTGGTCTATCGCACCTCAGACCTCAAAAAATCTAGAGTAAGTGCGGGGAAGAAAAAATATCGGTGGAAAAAAATCACAGCAGATAAAAAGAAATAGCACAGCAGCCTCCAGAAAATAGCAATTAAGCATAAGTTTTGAAATATAATGGCCTCTCTTGACAGCAGCGTGACTTTTTACCTGCGTTGTGATCGTTGTCCCAACGTGATTTATTTGCCTGCACCTACCATCAGAATGTTTAAGACCCAAATTGGACTAAAATCAGATAAGCTAGGACGGAATTTGTCAGAGTGTTGGATCGGTCCACCGGGTGCGCAGCCATGGCGCAGCATCCGCTGACGTGGTGACTTCAGTTTTAATCACCGCGCCTGACGAGCGCCCCCTGGAGGTCCCCTGGAGGTCCTCGCCCCTCTCGGCGGTACTCTCATTTCCTCTAACGATACTTAAATCCAGAAATGTCTCTCGGCGAGAAGTTTCCTCCCTCCCGCTCCCTCCCCTGGGGGTCGCACGGAGGGAGTCTCCCCGCCCTTGCGACACGACACGCCCCTTCGACACGGCTAAGTGATAGGGCTGTCACTGTGTCTAATGACAACAGGGCCGATCATGGCGCTGTTTTTGTTTTTATACCAAGTTTTGGCGCTCCGGCGCCGCTCGCGAGGAGTCGTATTCCACCACTGATTGCGTGCTGTCTGAAAACAAGCGTTGCGGCGATTCCGTATATCTGGGAGCTGTCTCCTCAAATCAGTTTTTGTATATAACTTTTTCTGGATATTTCCTAGATTTTTTTCTGGTTCATTAGTTCACTAGCAGTCCATTCTTTGTGGAAATTTTTCTATCAATATTTCTCTAGTTTGGTAGGTTTTTTTTTCTAGACACTACTTTTTTCTTTAGAAGTTTTTTTTTCATGCTGCTGGTATGGGAACGTGAACCATAGGCTGTAAACACACCCCTTTTCTCGCTTGCCCGCCGAATGAGCCGAGCATGTGGCGCGGGGATTATTCGGAAATTGGATATCGCGTCTGTAAAATGACGGATCTGATCCGCACGCCGACGTGCGCGCCGGCCGCGCGGAGCAGCAGCAGCAGCAGCAGCAGCAGCAGCCCGAACGCCTTCCGATTTATATATTGCGGCCGGGCTCCCAATATCTGGAGAAACGTGACAAATCCCTGTCTCGGAGGGCTTTCGCGGATCACCCTGGTGGTCCCGGGCCCCGGCCGCGCGCCCTCCGGGTCCTCCGGGTGGCCGCGGTGAGCCCGTGGAGGCCGGCGGGCCCGGCGGTCCGCACGGAGGGGTGCGGCCGGTGTAGCCCTCATTTGTCATACAGCGGGTGTATAACTTAGAGGCAGTGTGGGTCTCCCTGCCGTTTTATTACCCACGTCCACTGTCCATCCGTTAGGACGGCGATATCAAATCCGGTCGCGGTCCATCACTTGCAGGGGGGGGAGAGAGAGAGAGAGAGAGAGAGAGAGAGAGAGAGAGAGAGAGAGAGAGAGAGAGAGAGAGAGAGAGAGAGAGAGAGAGAGAGAGAGAGAGAGAGAGAGAGAGAGAGAGAGAGAGAGAGAGAGAGAGAGAGAGAGAGAGAGAGAGAGAGAGAGATCTTTGCGGCGTATTAATAAATGGCTAGCGATCCCACACCGCGCTGTGCTCCTTGAGGGTAGCACGCCACAGGGCCGCGGTCCGAGGTAGAGTCGTGGTGATCCCGACCACACGGCCGGTGTATTGTATGTGTAATGTATGTACATACATTGGCGCCTGTATTAAATTCGGGCGCCGCGTTCTGTAACGGTCCGGCGGCGGTGTCCGTGTGCCCGGGCCGATGTGGTGTGAGGACCGTGTCGTGTCAACAACTTTTTTGACATGCAATACTTGTTTTTTTCCTCCGTTTTTTTCCCCTCCAGGTCCTCTCCTTCCCTCTCTCCTCTGTTTGTGTGACCCAGCAGGCGGTGTGTGTGTGTGTGTGTGTGTGTGTGTGTGTGTGTGTGTGTGTGTGTGGGGGGGGGGGGGGGCGTGGCGATGAAACTACGCTGCTCCGCTCGCTTTTTCCGTGACCGGCGTCTCGATCTGACCGAAGCCGAGGCGAGCCGTTTGCAGCCGAGCCGAGTCGGGCCACGCGGTGTGTGTGTGTGTGTGTGTGTGTGTGTGTGTGTGTGTGTGTGAATGAGGGATAGCGGTGGCGCACCCACCGCCCACCGCAAAAGGAGCAGTCTCCATATTGCCAGGGTGGTATGGCTTTGGATTGTTGCCCCCATCCCGCCCCCGGAGAGGCTAGGCTAGGCACAGCGGGCCCCCGGAGGAGTCGGAGGAACCGGAGGGCCCGGAGGAGAAGGCAAAGGCTGCTAGGCTGGCGTGACGGCGGACGACGGCCACATTCTGGGGCGAGCGCCAAGGATTGTCGGTGCGCGCGCGCGCACACACACACACACACACACACACACACACACAAGGCGATGAATGGATTCGCAGAATGTGGATTTGGGCCTTTCGGTCAGCTTTCGGCGGTCTTTCGGGCCTCAGTAAAGCGTATCACCGGCAAGCAGGCCAGGCTACACGGCTGAGCATGGCGACGGCGCGAAGCGAAATAGAGTACGCTGGAGAACCCCAAAACGAAAGTTAGAGGCCGTAACAAAGAAGAAATAATGCTGCACAAAGTATGAGAAATCCAGTGACTTTTTTAAAAGAGCGGGGTTCCGAAAACGCGATTTCTCGTACAGCATTCTTCTTCTTCGTTACGACTTCTTTCCGTTTTGGGCTTCTCCGCAGTACTCTTTCGAGCTTATTATTTTGTTTTCTTTTACATAGGTGGTTTTTGTGATTGAGAGGGTGCGGTCCGATCGCGGCCGCAGAGTCTGCTCAGGACAAAGTTTGTGGCGAGGCTGCTGCAGACGGAAGATGATAGAGAAGAGGTGTAGGGAGCGGTGTGCGGCCGAGATAAGGTTCGGCCCTCCCGCAGAGCGTGCCGTGCGCGTGGCCGTGCGCGTGGCCGTGCCGTGGCGTCGGGCTTGCCGCCGTAGATACTCAGACAAGTTTACTTCCAATTTGCGGGCGTGTTGTGATGAAGCACAATGATGTTGGCATCCCCGCTGCTGTTTCTACACGTGTGGAGTTGGCAGCCCTTGCGCAAACACTCTCACACACTCACACACGCGCACAGCGTTGTAGGGCGGCGGTGGCGGTGAGAAGGGAGCACCCCCTTCACACGTGTTCGTCCCGAAAGGAGATGATGAAATAAGGGGGCGCAGACGGCAGGCGAGGAGGTGGAGGGTAACTTTGTTTAGAATTACGGGTTTGGGGGGCGCGAATATGATCTGCATGACTGAGCGACAGTTGTTGCCTCGTTGAGAGGCAGCAGTGAGAAGGATTTCGTACGGATCACAAAGGCTGAGGAGGTGAGAGTGGACGAAATTTTGACGTAGGGGAAATGCAGGTTAACAAATCACGCTGTGGAAACAACCACACGCAGGTAACAAAAAAGAAAGTGGGCATTTCATCCAAAACTTGCTAAATTTTTTTTTTTTTTTTTTTTTGTAGGCGATATTAATGTCCTACCTCTCGGTCGTGGATTTTTTAACCTGTTCCAACCCCCGTATTTTTTTTAGATATTTCACGGGGAGAAATCTTGTCAGACACGGCCTCGGCGAGCACGGTGCGGGCGTGCGCGTGGGGAGCAGAGTGGTGCCCTAAATACTGGATAAAGTGTCGTGAGGCGCGCAGCGCAGTGCCGTGCGCGCCGTCCGCCCGCCCGCCGTCGAATCATTTATGTGGCTGCGTGGAATCGTAACAACAGGCCTCGGCAACGGCCAGTTAGAAGCCAGCTATTGTGGGCGCCGGGCCCACTGCTGCGGCGATCATTCCCGCAAGGTGCACAAGCTCAACACTGGCACAGCACAGCGTGTCGTGAACGATCAGAGGCTAAGGGGACGTTCAAAAACTACGTGACCAATTTGGCGGGGGGGGGGGGGGGGGGGTCAAGCTATGGTCACGGTCCTATCCCTAATGCATGGTAAGGTTGGGTTAGCCAGGCCACGGTAGGGGGGGGGGGTCAAAAAGTGGCCTAAAATCGGTCACGTAGTTTATGAACGCACCCTAACGGAAGAATATGAGAATAACGGAGCGGTAAAGGGCTCTGGCGGCTAATGCGGAGGCGGGGAGACCGTCATGTGCGGGCGTGTGCAGGTCGTGCAGAGTCACCGGCCGAGGGCAGCAGCCCAGCGCAGCCCAGCCCAGCCCAGCCCAGCCCAGCAGGCTGATGCCGAGTTTCCGAAGGCCGATAGGGTCCGGCCGGGAGGGCCGCCGTGCCGTGCCGTGCCGGGCCGGGAGGGCCTATAGACCACTAGCCTTACTTACAGGCCCCTGGCTGCCCCTGGCTGCCCCTGGCAAAGCCTGCTAAACTACCACCATAAGCTTGTGGGAGGAGTGGGCCGCGTGTGATCCCCTTACAATGTCGGACCCGTGCGTGTGCGTGTGTGTGTGTGCGTGTGCGAACAAGCGTGCGTCCTGCCCGCCAAGACGACGGCTCCCTTTGTGTGCCGGGAGACGGGGCACGTCAAGTCTCGCATTCTGGCGTCCCGAAATTCGAACGGCGCGCGCGCCACACAACAGTCGTGATGAATCGCACAGAGCACGCCGCGGCGGGGTTTCCCTTTAAAGCTCATTCATTGGCGTTGCGGCCGCCTGATGGCTGGAAACTTTGCCATCCTCCCGTAGGCCCAGGCCAGGCCCAGCCCCCCCCCCCCCCCCCGCCGCCCCAACCCTTTCCTGCGGCTCCGGGTCCGTCTCTAAGTTGGTTGTGAGCCGCCGGGGCAGAGGGAACCAGACCCTGTTCGGGGGAGAAAACTGCTATCTCGGCGGGTCCGTCATTAATTTGGATCCGCCTGCGTTTGTCCTCCGGCCGCGCGAACCTCTTCGTCATCGATTTCTGGTACGGTGCGGCGGGAGGCGGAGTCGAGTGGGCCGGGCGGGGCCGGGACGATCTCCGGCCGCGGCGTGTGGAGCGACCTCCGACCTTGGCAGCGGGCCTCACCGTGCGCCCCTGGTGGGTAGGCAATGCGGACGCACTGCTGTACGGCGGGCTTGCCTACCCGCTCGGTTGCAGGCGCTCGCTGACGTCGGAGCGGCGAAGCCGTGCAGGGTCGGAGGACCCCCTGTGGGACCTTCTGGACCAGTCATGGCCACCCCTCACATCTCGCTACCTCTGACAGCCCTAGGAACTTCTAAATCGATTTACACTGTTTTTTGATTTGCAATTGCAAGATTTGTTGTATTTCAAATGGGGTCCTTATTTCTTTTGCGAGTGTATTACCATTTCTTTACAGTAACGATTTATCGCACATTTTAGTGATTTGTATTGCAATTCCAAATACATTGTATTCCTGTGGAGGAGTAAGTTGCATAAATCTCTAAGTAATTTTTGAAACTTGGTTTAAGCAGGAGATGATAAAAAGGGCCATCACTGATAAACCGGTCTTCGCTGCTAGTCCCCTCACCTCGGGTCTGATTTGGCTAATCGAGCCGACGTGAAGTAATTTCACTGTTTTCGAAATTCCAACACAAAATAGTTGTTGCACGGAATAGTGATACACAGTGATACAGTCGCCATAAGACGTCATGAGCCTGTTACCGCAAACGGTTTGCGGTACGTACTGCAAACAGTTTGTAATACCGTGTACACGGGCTAGGACAGACTAATATTTTACATTAACGAGCCCATGTCGTACTATAGGGAGTGTATCACCATTTCTTTGCAAGGGCCTCTGTGTCGCAGTTTCAGAAACAGTGCTGTGGACAGTGTTGGTGCGCAGGCAGCGGGTGGGTGAGCGAGCAGCAGCGCTGTGACATGGCCGTGTCAGAGGACGTTCTGGTCATGTCTGTCTGAAGGGGTGGGGGATGTGGGAAACAATTGGTAGCGATGGAAAGGGTGGGCAAGGAAGACGCATGTCATGCGCCTCGCTCCGCCCGCCCGCCCTCCCGTCTGTCTGTCTGTCTGTCTGTCTGTCTGTCTATTCTTCCGCCGAACATGTTTCAGAGCTCTCGCTTTTCTCCCCCGCTGCTGTGCCGCCGCTGCTGCTGCTCGTATCCATGCTAAACATTTCCCGGGAGACAATCGGAACGATTCCGTACTGCCGGCGTCTCTGTACACATCGCACCTCGCTCGGCTCAAGGCTCCGCTCAAGGCTCCGCTCCGCTCCCTCACCGCCCCGCCCAGCGCAGCCCCGGCCCGGCCGCAGGGTAGTATTGGGAAGGGCCCAAAGGCGTCGTCGCACTGCCCCCGAACGCCACCGGCCTCTGGTGGAGCTGGGCTGCGCTGCCGGGAAAGGAATTCGGAACCGTAATGGACTTTCGTGCAGGGCGGGGAGCTTTTGTACGAACATATCCCGGCACGTTTGCGTCGGAGCTCCTTTTTCTGTGTGCACTTCGTTGCGGGACTGTGTGGACCCACCTTTCGGCGTTTTGACCACTCGGTGTAATCCTGTATTCCCCTTGAAGCGGGGAGGGAGTTTGTATCTGCAGTCTGACCGGCTCCAAGATAAATACCAACTGTTTGGGGAGGTCCCGCGCTGCGGAAAACGCCAGTGCGGCGGTAGGTGGGGGGCGCCAGCCGGGGCCCCGGTACCCAGCCTCACAGCCCTCATATGGGACGGTGGGCCGGTATATATCTCAGCAGACGTCGACTGAAAAAGTCCATCCGAAAGGCAGAAGGAGAAGAAGACGAAGACGGAGAGGTGGGGAAAAAAACGGGGCGGCAGAGAGCAGCAGCCGCGCTGCTGTTAGTGAGGCTCTCTATCTCTCTCCCTCGCTCTCTGTATCTCTCTCTCTCTCTCTCTCTCTCTCTCTCTCTCTCTCTCTCTCTCTCTCTCTCTCTCTCTCTCTCTCTCTCTCTCTCTTCTCTCACTCTCTTACTCTCTTTCTCTCTCGCACAAGGGCTGGAAGCAGACCCGCCAGCCGAATGGCCAAAATGCTTTTTTATGCGCGCGTCCGGCCTGCTCCTGCTGCTGCTGCTGCTGCTGCTGCTGCTGCTGCTGCTGCTGCTGCTGCTGCTGCTGCTGCGCTGCTGCTGCCGCCCTGTTCGGCACTGCTGCCGAGTGTAACTCGGCGCCTGCCCATGGCATGGCCGCTGCTCGCGCTGTGCCCGCTGTACGCCGAGCGGGATCGAGGGCTGATTCCGGCGTAAAATGTATCAAGTGGTGGCCGTCGTTAGTGCGAATAAAGCTGCGCTCGGTATTTTCAGTGCGGAGCTGACGCACTTTACCGCCCGGAGCGCACGTAAGAAAGTGACCGGGTGCCCCCAGGGCCCGAAGCCTGGAGGCGCCCGCAGGGGACCTTGGCGGGGTCTAATTTCGCAAAGTGTTTGCGCCGCCGTGGAGTTTGAACGCGGGTTCGTGGCATTCCAAGGGGGGGGGGGGGAGGGCAGCGCAGCGCCGGGCCGGGTCGAGTCGGATATGAAGGAGGCCGCAAGCTCACGCTGCTGGGTTGGGCTCGGCTCGGCTCGGCTCGCTCGGCTTTAGGTGCGTGCCCGTGGTTTGGCTGTTGTCGAGCCCATAGCAGCAGCCCAGCCAGCCGGGGTCTGTCTGCTGGGCCGGGCGCCTACCGAAACGGGACTTCCGTGCATTAACTAGACTCCCCCCAGGATATGAGATGAGCGAAACAAATGGAAATGTGTGCCGCTGGGCCTCCGGTGGTCTGGCCGGGCCCGGCCTGGCGGGCTGAGGCTGGGCCGCCTCAAGTGGCGGTGTGTTACGTGATCTGTGGACGGCTCGCCTTCCCTTCTCATTTCGTAACTTTACCCGTTCCGCGCGTGCATTTTGCGGCGGAAATGAAATAACAAAAGGACCTCCGTCCAGACCAGAACGCCACTTGCCCTCGCCGCGCCGCCCCCGCCGCCCCCGCCAGGCCAACGGGGTCAATCTCGGGGGTCGGGACTGGCGCGACGCCTTGTCCAACTTTGTGATGCCTTCACCGGCGCTGCGGGAGGGAAAACTTTGCCCGGTATTGTGCGAGGCGAGTACGTATAAGGTTCGAACCGGCGGATTATACCTGCTGTTCGCTGCTGTGTTGTTGCGCAGTTTGGAGGTAGCGAGGGGTAGCGGGAGGCGACGAGCACACAGCATAGCGGCTGCTGCATCGGTATAAGTCCGAAACTAAAGCGCGCGGCGTGTGGCGGGGGGGGGGGGGCGCAAGGGGGCCGCGGGGGGCGTTGTGCAGGGCCGCTCTCCGAAATAATCTTGTTGCTGCTCACTGATTCGGTTCCGGCTGGAGTGCGGCGCGGCGGCCGGCCGCACACAGCATGGCTATGCTGCCATGGCCGCTGTCAGCGGGACAGGAGAAGTAAAAAAGTTTGCCCTTCTGCGCTGTTTGATATTCCGCGATCGCCGCTCCAGCTGCCGGCCTGCCCAGCCTGCCCAGCCTGCCCCTGTGCTGTGCTCGGGTCCTTTCAGCCCTCTCTCTCTCTCTCTCTCTCCCTCTCTCTCTCTCTCTCTCTCTCTCTCTCTCTCTCTCTCTCTCTCTCTCTCTCTCTCTCTCTCTCTCTCTCTCTCTCTCTCTCTCTCTCTCTCCCTCCCTCCCTCTCTCTCCCGAGATTGTGGTACAGTCACACTCCACACTACAAGCGCCTGACCCTGACCCCTGAACTCCTTATCCGCGCTGGCGGTGAGGACCGGCGATACCGCCATGAATTTGGCACACGCCGTGAGTGGCTGTGAATAATTTATCCATTGCCCTTTCCCTTCTCTCTCTCTCTCTCTCTCTCTCTCTCTCTCTCTCTCTCTCTCTCTCTCTCTCTCTCTCTCTCTCTCTCTCTCTCTCCGCCCCACAGTAGCCTGACGTGATGGTGACGTCACGGGTACGGCGGCAGTACCGCCCGGCGTGCCAAATGGACGTACCCAGTGTGCCAAAGGAGGCCGCTGCTACTGCTGCCGCTGCTACTGCTGCCGCTGCTACTGCTGCCGCTGCTACTGCTGCCGCTGCTACTGCTGCCGCTGCTACTGCTGCCGCTGCTACTGCTGCCGCTGCTACTGCTGCTGCAGCTGCTGCGCGGAAGCTGCAGTGCGGAAGTTTTGAGCGTGTGGGTCGTGGCGTCGCGGCGGTCGTTACGGGCTGCCGCCGCGTCTCTGCCGGCACCAGCGCGCGCCGCGGTGATTTTCTGCTCGCGCTCGTCGGAGGGCCGGCGGCGGCGGCGGCAAATTCGCGGAATTGTGAAATACACGAGAGGAGCGGCGCTCTGTGTAATCGATATTTGATTGGTTTGATTGGAATCGGATTGGGATGCCGGTTCTCCGCGGGGTACACAGTCCCGCGGAGCCAGCGGAGCCAGCGGAGCCAGCGGAGCCAGCGGAGCTCCCATCCAGCCACTTTCCCGTCCTCTCCTCCAATTAGACGGAAGTTTTTGAATCATCCCGCCAGGGCTGCGGTTTCAGGGCCTCGTTATCCTTGTCCGGGCGGTCACCTTCCGCTCGCTATAGTGCGCTCCATTGGTGCGACAGAGATAGAGGGAGGCCGTGAGGGGTTGAGGTGGGGAGGGGGGAGGGGGTGTTGTCCCGTCCCATTGCTGCAGGCCCAAGCACTGTCCCCTACTCTGTGGGGGCGGTCGGGGGCGGCATGGCCGGGCACGCCGCGGCGGCCCCCAGGTCCCCGCCTACCGGCCGGACCGCACCAAGCTATTCAGGGAAGGGGATGCAATTTTTTCCGCTGCTTTGCATCCTCCTCTCCTCCTTCTCCATCTCCTCCTCCTCCCTCTCCGCTTCCGTCGGCGCCCCCTTTCCTTGCTTTTGCCTTCGACACTTTACGGGCCCTTTTGTCGGCCGCCCTGCCCGGCCATCCCTGAAATAGCCATTTAAAGGCCGCGCTTATCACACTCGGCGCTGACAGTCCGTCATGTTTGCCAGCAGACCCCCCGCAGACTTACCGCCCCGTGCCGCCGCTTTTAATATTGGCACAGCCATATATCTCTGCGCTGAGGGCCCTCCACGTCATCTTCAAAGGGGGGCGCTCTTGAATGGCGCACGAGAAAAAAAAGGGGAGAAGATAGAAATGGGTTGAAGAGAGAAAGAAGAGAGGGGGGGGGGGCGTCGCGTTGCGTGCGGTCGGACGTTTCTTATTTTAAATCTCCCGTTGCACACGGAAGGCAGCGGCAATGTCTGCGAAATAACGTTGTTTTTTGCTCGTTTTTGGGGTGTTTTTTTTCTGCCACTGGTTATGCCACTGACACGTACTTTTCCTTCCGAGAACGTCTCTAATTTTGTTTTATTTTCGTGCAAGGCGTATGGCCGCCAAGATGAGCCGGTAAGAAATGTAACTAACGGACGGCGTTTTGTTTCTTTTGTTGCAGGTGAGTGTGATAGCGCTGATAAACGGCGTCTGATAAGGGTGATGGGTAATTAAAGGGGGCCGAGTCGCGTCACGGCCCCCAGCAAGGCGTTTCAGCAACATCTGAGCTGCGCGTAAGCACTTTCTTTTTTTCCGCTCCCGACATTGTAGAACAGCTCGGAAAATGTCGTCTGTTTTGTTCCTCCCTGTGAGGGCCTGCTGAGGAAAGCACCGCTCTCTCCCGAGAGGGTATACGGGGAGAAGGTTAGGCCCGATGCTCGCGCGGTTTCGAGTTCCACAGAAGCGTCGGCGGGCCGCGCCGCTGTAAGTGGACCGCCAGGGCCTCCAGCAGCAGCTCTGGGCCTGGGACTTTTCCCAGTGAAACATGGCCTCGCGGTCTCTTGCTCACTCGGCGCGATGCGCTGTGCAAGCTGGGCGAAGCTGGGCGAAGCTGGGCAAAGCTGGGCGAAGCGGGGCGAAGCGCTGGGCCTCTGCTCAATTGGACGGAAAAGTTGAGCGGCGGCGCGCAAAGTCGGCACGGCGTAGGCTGAGCCGCCGGCGTCCTTCATGCCGCGCATGCGCGTCTCGAGTCGGTATAAAATGGGGTGAAATCTTAGAGGGCGGCGCGCGCGAGAGGCGGCGGGGACCGGCGGGGACTGGTGGGGACCGGCGGCAACTGGGGCAGCAGGAGCGGAGCCGGGCGGAGCGGCGAGGCGGTGGGGGGCGGTGCCACGCGGGGTACCTTTCGTCCCTGCCGCCTCTCCGTTTGACTTCCCAAACTGCTTCGTGTGCAGCGGGAGGCGGCGGGGTGCGGGCCGGGCCAGGCGCCCGAGGCCGCGGGCGTGATGACGGACATGACTGAAACGCGCAGAGAAATCGGTGGCGGACTGCCGAAAATTAAATCGAAACGACGATTTTCGTCGATTTTTATTACGTAGTCGGAAGGTGATTGACGAAGACACCTACTGTCGATCCGACTACAACCCAGCATTTTAGTCAAATCCATTTTCTTGTTACAGTATCGTATAGACGCCCGCTGGAAGTGCGGATGATGGGAAACGACAACTAACGCACTAAATTTTCGCGCAAAGTTTAAGCTGGGCACAAAACCCGGAAGCAATTCCCTGTGTTGTGCGCGACTGACAGCCGCGGGTATGGACATTGACGCGGGCCGGTGATGAAAGGGGGCGTTCTTGCGTGTTCCTTCCTTTTCTTTGTGGGACGAAATAAAGGTGGTGTCGAAATCAAGTGGGCGGAGGGGTTTGGTTCCGCCTGGCCCAGTCCTGTCCTTGGCCGGGGTCGGGAGGCCGGGGCCGGGAGGCCGGGGCCGGGAGGCCGGGGCCGGGAGGCCGGCGTTTGATGGATTGGATCCTCGCCTCCACGACTACTTTTCTTACCGTTTCCATCTCCCTTTGCCGTTCGTTTTCCGCGCAACGAACGCCGGCGCCCTCCCCTTTTTGCTTTTCCAATCGTGCGGATTGCCCCTCAAACGCCTCGAATCGTCGGCCACGCGCTGCCGGCCGGGCCGCGCCGCACCGCGCCACCCCGCAGTGCCGGTGCCCTTGGCACAATGCTGAGGCATTCTCCGGCGCCCGGCCAGGTGTGAGCTGGAATGCTGCGGAGCTGCGGAGCTGCGGTCCGTAGGCAGCCGGGCTCCTGCGGCTTCTCCGCCTCCTCCAGAGTCCCCCGGAGTCCCAGCGCCGCTGCCAAGGAGGGGGATCACACGTCAGCCGTCATCAATTCGCGTCGACGACTAAAGGATGGGCGACAGGGGAGAGCCGCCGGCCACGAAACTCCTCTGACAGGACGAGGCCGGACGTGCGTTTCAGGAATCGTTTGGACCTGGATTTTTTTTTTTCCGAGACTTTTGGATTCGTGCACCCTGTGAAACGTAGTCTTAGCCTTGAAGTTATCGAAGTAAGGTACCAAGCTTCAGTAGTAGTCTTGCACGAAACTTCAATGTAGCTTGGGTCCGAGTCTACAGAGTATAGCCTCGTCAATTTATAATTGAGACTCGAGATTTTTAGGTCGTTCTATCCTTGATTGATCCAATGTAGCTTTGGGTGAGGTAAGTTCAAGATTCGAGTTTTTGAGTGTCATTCCAAACCTTGATCGAAGTCATCGTTTTTCTGGGCGTGTCTACCCTGTTGATGCTAACGAGGCCCTCCTCTGCATACCTGATCCGTGCCATCATACTTTGCATCGCCGAGCGCCGGCGCGCCTCGAGCGGAAGCCCGCTCCGGTTGTATCGGCGTCCTCCGGGAGGGACTCCATGTAATTCCCTTCCTTTCATTTCCTCCGGCAACTTGTATTGGGGCGCCCTGGCGACGTGTTTGATAGGGAGGAGGCCCCCGCTGGCCCAAGGCCGGGCCCAAGCCTGGCCCCGCCGTCCGTACTGCCGCTGTGCCGCTCCCATCGGTGCGCCATTGTCTGAGCCAAGTGATTGCGAATGGACCTCCTGCAGACCTTTCTCTCTGTATTTCGGACCCGATCCGATCCAAGGCGCGGAGAGAGAGAGAGAGAGAGAGAGAGAGAGAGAGAGAGAGAGAGAGTTTGAGTTTGAGTTTGAGTTTGAGTTTGAGTTTATTGCCAGGTAACTGGTTAACAGTTGTAGACAACATATAAATAAAGAAACATAAATACAATGTTAGACTCTTCTTAAAAAGTCGTCAACAGAATAAAAGGACCCGTCTAACAAGATCTGCTTAAGTTTAGTTTTGAATTTAGAAGCATGTAGGAGTCTGACATTTTCTGGTAGGGTATTGTACAGTAATGTTCCCCGATAAAATACATCATTTTGAGTAAGTTTTAAAACATTGTTGTTAATGTAGATATCACACTTTTTCCTAGTATTGTATTGATGAACATCCTTATTAAGAGTGAATTTACTAAAATTATTTTTTACATACATAAGCATTTCTAGTATATAGATACAGGGAAGAGTCATAATTTTAAAGCCTTTAAAAATATCTCTACAGCTATAGGTTTGTGGTAAGTTAAAAATGGCTCGGACTGCCTTTTTTTGAAGTTTGAATACTTCAGCTGCTAAAGTGGAGTTTCCCCAAATCAGAGTTCCATAGGTTATAAGTGAATGAAACATTCCAAAGTATGTCAACTTAGCTGTGTTTTCATCAGTTATAGCTCTTATTCTTTTGATACCATACACTGCTTTACTTGCATTTTTAATAAGTTCTTCACCATGAACATTCCACCGGAGAAACTGGTCGATATGAACTCCCAAGAATTTTGTATTCTGAACATATAATGCTTGAAAATCTGAATTATTAATAATTTCTACATGTTCATTGCTTCTGAATTGTATAAGATTAGTTTTTGTTTCATTAAGGACCAATTTATTTTGTATGCACCAGTTTTTCATTTCTAAGTTGGCTTTTCTCACTTTTAATTCCATTTCTTCAATAGTTTTATCCTCAACAACCAAATTAACATCGTCTGCAAAATTCACTGTATGCGCAACTGTAATATGACTTGATAAGTCATTTATATATATAAGGAATAAGAGCGGTCCTAGTATACTTCCTTGGGGTACTCCGCATAACACCTCTAAAAGACTAGATTTGATATTTCTCAGTATTTCACCATTAGTAAATGGAATCTCTACTAGATGTTTCCTGCTTTCTAAATATGATTTAAACCATTCCAATACATTCCCTCTTATTCCATAGCACTCAAGTTTGGTTAGTAAAATCTTATGGTCTACCAGATCAAACGCTTTAGACATATCATAGAATATACCAGTCACATATTTCTTCGCATGAATATTCTCGTAAAGATTATGAATAAAGTCCACTATTGCATTGGTGGTTGATTCCTTCTCAATAAATCCAAACTGAGATTTAGATAAGATATGAAATTTATGTAGGTATCCTCTCACTTTTTTGTTCATTATAAATTCAAAAATCTTTGCAAAAGCTGGAATATTTGCTACTGGTCTATAGTTTGTTATATTTTCTTTCTCTCCTTTCTTCTTGTAAAGAGGTAGTATTTTTGAAATTTTTAACCTTTCTGGATAAATACCTTCAGTAAATGATGCTTGAATTATATCTGTAAGAGGTTCTGCTATTTCTCTATGGCACTTTTTTATGATGTCATCACAAACCTCATCATAGCCACTGCACTTCTTATTTCCTAGATTTAGTAAAGCTAGTATCACATCATCTTTTGTCACTGGTGAAAGGAACATGGACTGGTTCTGTTGTTGGACTTTAGTGCCATTTAAATCATTTCCATTTTGTAAATCTTTGGCAATGTTGCAGTAGAAGGAATTAAACTCTTCACATACTTGTGCTGGATCTGAACTTAATTTGTTGGTTGAGCCAACTCTTACTTGTATATTTTCATGGGGACTCTTAGTTTTTCCCATATTTTTGTTTATAATGGACCAAACAGCTTTGGGAACATTATTGGATTCCATTATCTCTTTTGTTATAGCAAGTCTCTTTGCACATTTTAGTACTTGTCTATATATTCTCTTATATTTGCTAAAATAGTTTCTAAAAACAGCATCTGTACTTTGTTTGACTTTCTTACATATATTTCTAAAATTTTTAGATGTGATCTTAATACCTTTGGTCACCCAATCTTTATCTGTCCTTTCATTGACTTTATAACATTTAAGTGGAAAATGTCTCTCATACAGTACCATGAACTTACTATGAAATAAATCAAATTTATCATTAACTGCATCAGCCTCATAAACTGCGTTCCACTCTACAGTTTTCAAGTCTTCAATAAAAGCCATTTCCTTCTTTTCATTAAATATTCGTTTATAAATATATTTTGGTCCACTGACCTCATTTTGTTTCCCTTTTGGTTGCAAAATTTGCATTGTGTGGTCAGATAGACCTACTTCAAGATTACATATAGAGTCATAGAGAGACTGAGGTATATTAGTAATAATATGATCAATAGCTGTTCCTGATACCTCAGTGACTCTTGTAGCTTTATTTGTTATTGTATGCAATCCATATATACTCATAAAATTTTCAAGCCTTTTTTTAATGCATACCTTTTTGGGGTCCTTCCGGAGTATGTCAATATTAATATCACCACCTATAATGACATATTTTGTTTGTTTGTATAGTACCTCCATGCATTCACTCATTCTCTCAAAGAATTCCATAACATTGTTATCTTCCGGAGCTCTATATACACACAGAATAGTGCTGTCACTTGTAGAGATAGCAGCTGCTTCAAAAACACTGTCTAAAGTAAATTTAGATATATCTATTTCTTTGGTTTGTACATCATGCTTGACTAGAATAGCTGCACCTCCAAATTTTTTAGTTTTACGGCAATACATAGCATCTACCTTATATCCTTTTACAGTATTTGTGACTAGCTCTGATTTTGAAATACAATGGTGTTCTGTTATACACACTATACCAGGTTTCATTTGGGAAAGTATCACTTCTAGATCAGCAATTCTACTAACAATACCATTAACATTAATATGGCAGATACATTTTGCATTCAATTCAGGTAAATTTTTATCACAGTAGGTTTCAAATTTGGACGGACTACTTTCCCTTATATCAACACAGAGAGAGTTTACCTGTTGGGCTGGTAACTGGTAGGTTGCATAAAATTCGTTGAAAATAATCTACGTGCCCACTGTTTCACAACATAACTCTTACCATATTTTGACAAATGTAAACCATGACGAGTGAAGTTTGGTCTGGTGAGTCTCTCTATATCAAACATTATTTGAATATTTTCACTACTTTTGTCCACACAATTGTTTACCACTCTATGAATACACTTATTGACATCACTAATGGTTGAATTAAGACTGTAGTCATCAAAGCGATATGGAATAGGATTCAAAATTAGATTAGTTTGTTTACTTATTTTCAACAAGTCTTTCACTCCACTTTCAATAGGGTAAGTCCCATTTTCCTGAATGGATTCAATGTCATTTGTACCAGCAAGAACGATAACACAATCATCTTGATTAAAATTTTCACACATTTTCTTCACATTGCTGGTCACATCACTAAAATTGGCTCCTGGCTTGATAACGGACTGCACTTCAAAGTTGTCACCAAGCTCCTCTGATAGCATTTTATTACAGTCTCTCCCTTGACTGTCAGCCAGGATCAGGATTTTCCTTCTGCAGTGTACTTTGTTTCTTGCTTTGCTGGAAGGAAACAGCACAGGATCAGGGTCCAAAGGAAGGGCAGAAAATCTGTTTTGTACAGGGATAGTATCAGATACATCACCTGTACTGTGATGCCTTTTGGGTGGCATCACAGTTGTCCAGTTGTCCGCGCCTTTAGAAGAAGTTGACTTGCACTGCGTCTCATGTTCCCTTATCAATTTATTCAGATCTTCTATCTCAGCGCAAAACTCATTGATTACAAGTTCTTGAGCTTTGTTGTCTGCAGTAAGTTTTGACACTAAAAATCTGAGTTTGGCATTTTCCGATAGCAGGTCTTTGTCATTATTATTTTCTTGCTCGGTTTCAGTTCCTGTAGATATGGATTCAACCTCTACGAGAGTTTTCACACAATTTTTGCAGACATAGTTATCTTCTTTGAGGTTAGGATTTCGTTTCTCACATTTGTTGTGGAACCAGTTTTGACACTTTACACAAAAGACTCCAACCTTAACAGTTTTCTGACACTTAATGCATTCTCTCTCATCCCCCATCTTCTCATGTCTTCTAACAACTCCCAAGTTATGATAATTTTCAATTTTTTTTAGAGTTTTTTACAGAGAGAGAGAGAGAGAGAGAGAGAGAGAGAGAGAGAGAGAGAGAGAGAGAGAGAGAGAGACAGACAGACAGACAGACAGACAGACAGAGAGAGAGAGAGAGAGAGAGAGAGAGAGAGAGAGAGAGAGAGAGAGACAGAGGGACAGAGAGAGAGAGAGAGAGAGAGAGACAGAGAGAGAGAGAGAGAGAGAGAGAGAGAGAGAGAGAGAGGCGAGTTTCTTCGAAGCTGGGGATATCGCACCGCCTTTTATATATGGAGAATCGATTTGAAAAGCGCCGGCTTACATGGAAGTGAATCTCGTGATACTCTCTCGGAGCGACCCTATACGGTGGGCGGGCCGTGGTGTCCACCCGGGCCAGGAGCGGGGCGGCGGGGCGGCGGCCAAGACTATTTCCCCTTTCGAATGTAGCGCTTCCCTAACAGCTCACTCCGTTCGGTTCTGGCTTCGGCCTCCACCCCCTTCCTTCCCCTGCTTCCTGCTCTCGGCCCTCTTGCTTCACGGACTCCTTTCTATCGCACTTGATCGACTGTTAATGGAAGTCCTAAATCAAAGGACATCCTTGCCGGACTCTATGGCGGAGCTGACCGTGCCGTGGTGCCGCTGCTGGCCGGGCCCCCTTTGCCCCCCCCCCCCTCCCCCCCTTGAGCCGCCCCCACCCCCGCGGTACGGAAATTGGTCCGCTACATTGAGTCGTTAGCCGTTCCTTGGCTGCGCCTTCCGCTCGGCTCCCAATCTCCCGGATGGCCTCGGATGCCTTTATTCAATCGGGGGAACGGGGCGGAGGGGTGGTGGGGTAGGTCGGGGCGCCCTGTCGTCCGGCCGTCATATAACCCTGGGAGCAGGTGGCCAGGGGATGGGAAGGGCTTTTGAGCTCGTCCCTCCCGCAGTACCTGGCCAGGGCATGGCCAGGGCAGGCAGGCAGGCCAGCCCAGCCCACCCCAACACGGCTCGGCTCGCATCTGATCCGTCCAAATCACATTTCGCTTCTCTCTTGGCTTTACGGTGTGCGTGTAATCCCGCACAAGGACCTGCCAAGGACACCCCAGCAGGACACCGGGATGGCTGATTTTATCTCCCCAGTACCCAAGAGAAAGGGGCAGGCGAGGTAGCGTCCTGTGCAAGCAGCGCGGAGCCCGCAGGGACTCACAGAGAGGCTCCGGGGGACCCAGAGGATCCCGGAGGGACCCGGGGGGACCTGCTGCTACAGGGCGTAAACAGTCCTGGCCGTAAGCGGGCTGTGGACGGGCCTCACAACGGGGTCGAGCCTTATGATCCCTGGAATACGATCGGAGCGGTGTTTATGACGTCGTCCGTTTGAGTGGCACATGGAAATGCAGGCCGTCTGGACGGACTTGGAGGAAGGTTAGGGCCCCGGAGGACGCCCCCGCCGACACCCCCGGGCACCGCGAGGACCTCCACCACCAGCACCGCGACTGCTCGTGCCGCACACTCTGCTATTTGTGATGCGTGGGGCCGACTTGGAGTTGGCCATGGCCAACTTCTTTCAGGAGTTCGCCCTCCCGCCTGCCTCCCCTGTACACGTCACGCCCGTGCGTATTCTCTGTAACCGCGCGTGGCTGGCGCGTGGTGGGCGCGTGGCTGGCGCCTGGCTGGAGCGTGGCCGGGGCATGGCCTGGGCGTGGTGTGTCGACGACTCGCTGGCCTCTATAATTCACCGCATTTCCACGCAAACGACGCCAATTGGCGCCCGTGACGGTGGAGGGGATTCGCCAGGACGAACGCGGCAGCCGAGGCGAGGCTCTCCAAGTAAACACGACCGTTTTCTCGACTTTTCCCGCTGTCGTCTTTTTGCTCCTTAAAGAAAACTTCCATATATTTTTCTTTTCCCCCTCTTTCGGCCACT